>CM031865.1:20265041-20312983 GCA_018697195.1 Certhia americana
CCATCCATCCATCCATCCATCCATCCATCCATCCATCCATCCATCCACCTGTCTATCTGTGTGTATGTCTGCTTTAAGCCAGGTTAATGCCTGGAATGTTGTCTCAGCTGGAGTTTGTGTCCCCATTTTGGCACACACAGAGTTGGTCTTCTTGAACACCACACACCTGTCGAGAAGATTCTCCTGGGCTGGTGAGAGCAGAGGAGCTTGTGGCAGGGTGGAGAAAATTGAGCATGCAAGGAGGTCCCAGTGCTGGCACCACTGGACCTCTCCCTTGGGATTCTGCAGCCCTCTGTCCCTGGAAATTCATGCCTTGGCTCTTTTAGAGGTCACTTGGGCATTCCAGGGGTGAAGGAAAGGCATTGCTGCCTCTCCTTCCATGGAGCTTTTACAGCCATTGAGGTTCATTGAGTCCAAAGAACATTTTGAGCTGGAAGGGACCCACAGGATCATCCAGCACAGACACCATCCCTGCACAGACACCCTAACAATCCCAGCCTGTGCATCCCTGAGAGCGTTGTCCAAATGCTGCTGGAGCTCTGGCAGCCTCGGGGCTGTGCCCATTCCCTGGGGAGCTGTTCCAGTGCCCCAACACCCTGTGGGGGAAGAACCTGTTACTGATATCCAAGCTAAACCTCCCTCCTCCCCCAGTAATAGGACCCAAGGGAATGGCTGGAGGGTTTTACTGTAATATTTTTGTCAGCAACATTGAAATCTCTGCTCAGCTCTTCCTCTACCCCATCCCTGACCCCAAACCCCTGCACTGGCTGCACCCTGAAGGGAATACTGGCTTTCCTTCAGGCTGGGAGGTGCTGGTGTAACCTGCCCTGGCCTCTGCTGGTCCTTGAGCTTCCCATCCATCCCCCTCCCCTGCTTCCCCAGGGGAGTGGAGCGCGTGGGGTGTGTGAGAGCGCGGGGGGCGGTGAGAAACCCCAGACACACAAAAGCTGGAGGAACCGCCAGCAGCTGTAACCCTGGCAACTGTGTCTCAGCATTTGAATGTAATTATACCTCAAACGTGATAAACACTCCCAAGGAGTCCTTATGTGGAGATCATACTAAACAAGTCTTTGAAATTACCCTCATCAAATATTGATAGAGGGAGAGCTTTTAAAAAAAATTAAAAAGGGAAAAGGGAAAGGGAGAGAAAAGGCAAATCCTTGCTCTTGCCCATGGGTTAATGAGGATCTGTTGGTTTATCACCACGGTGCAAACCCCGCCGAGAGCTCCAGAGCACTGCAAAGTTAAAAGTGGGGGCGGGAGGAGAAGAGAAATAAAACCATCAGGTGAGGCAGCTCTATCGATCGGCATTTTGTTTTATGTTTGGCATGCAGGAAAGCCATCCCAGTAAACACCATTTATCTTGCCCAGCCTGGGCAGACAGGGTTTAATTGCTCAGGAGCTGGAGTGGGCGGTGGAGAAGGGGCGTTTCTGAGGTCCCTCAGTGTGGAGGGTGGTGTTGGTCAGCAGAGCACTGAGCATGGGCATATCCTCCCACCTGCAGGGCTGGAGATGGCAGGCAGAGTGTTTTCCATCAGGAGAGCAGGTGGAAGTCCCAGGTGGTTCCCAGCAGCTGTGATCAGGTGTATAGGAACATCCCGGGAAGTGCTGGTGTTGGCCCAGTGTGGAACACTCCCACCAGCACCCTCTGTCCCTGGAAAAAATCCACCAGGGACTTCCCTGGCTCTGGTGCTGTGCAAAGGAGGGGAGCAAGGCTCCAGGTAGGGGCAAGAGATACACTAGAAAAAGGGCATGAGTGGGGTTGGGACGGGCTGCTGTGCTCAGCAGATGTGCAATGCCTGGAGGAGATTTGGTGAGCACAGCAGCTTCTTGTCTCTTGAGTGATCTCCCAGCAATGTGTGGGGCTGGGAGAACATGGGAGAAGTGGTGCCCAGGGAAAGGGAGCAGCTCAAACTTTGTTAGAGCAGAGTCTCTGGAGGTGTGGAGGAAGAGGAGGGGAGGGAAACAGCACCTTATCTTGCCTCTGCAGGCAATGAATGTCAAGGGGAAGAAAGCTTCAAGGGACCAATTTAGTGAATTGCTGGTTGTGAGGTACTTGGTGACTTTTTGAGTTGGCTTTTAACAGGGAGAAGAAGCGAACAGGGGACCCTGGCTGCAGCTTAGCTGTTGTGAGTGTTGGTTGATTTGCCATAACCAAATCTCACCTGGAGTCATGGAGACCTGGAAGCAAGGGTGTGTTTTCCCTGTGTGCTAGGGGTGGGGATGGTGGTGGTACTGATGTGCTTTCACTTGACTGAAGGCTTTAACATTTGGGAGAGGTTTGGGGAGCAAACCTGAGCTCCAGAAATAGAGCCTGCTATTGACATCCCATGGGATCCCTGTGGGTACAGTGGCCAGTGCTGTGGCCAGGGGGGACTGGCAGTGCAGCCAGAGGGCAAACAGCATTTTCATAGGAATGAGGGAGGCATGATGGGATCACCAGCTTGGTAGGGAGCCATACATCCCTGCTGAAGAACCTCCCTTCCCCATTGAGCATCTCTGCCCCTGGCAGGCCTGCACCTCAGACAGTCTCTCAGCACTCTGATGGGACCTGGAAACATCTCCTGAGCAAGAAAACTCCAACTTTCATCTCCAGCCATCCAGATGGATGCAAAGTCAGCCTGATGTCAAGAGATGTGCCAGGACAGATGCCAGCCTGTGACTGAGCAGGACTGGCACATTGTTGAGACCCCCCCAATGTGTCCCCAGCCCTGTGCCAGGGCCAACTTGGGAACCATGGGCATGGCTGTGACACACTGACACCAGAGCCCTCTCAAGCACTGCCAGCTGTTTTATGGGCTGCTTGGGAACAGTTGGAGAGCCTAGTAATGCCACTGCTCAGAATTAGTTATTGCTGATGCAGCTGGGAGGTGAAATAAGGGGGAATGGCAGCTCTGAAAGATGTTTTGGGCATCTCTGGTCCAGCATCAAGGCTGGGTTTGTGGAGCACAAGGCAGCTGTGGCCTGGGAGTGGGAAGCAGAAGATCTTCTGGAGTCCTCCATACTGGGAGAAGATTGTGAACAGCGTGGAGCACGTTGGAGGGAAAGAGTTACAGGTTGTGATCTGAAATGTATTTCCCAAATGATTCAAAAAAAGCTGCACTAACCCCATCACTGCTCTGCCTCCTGCTGAGCTGCTGGCTGAAGCTGTTTCCCACCCAAGGATGGATTGGGGTGGATCCTATCCAGTATGTGCTGGTGATCCCTTGCTGTTAGCTGGAACGGGGAAGAGGGGTCTGGACAACATGTTGGATCTGAAGCCTTTGAGGGAGGATCCAGATGGTGTCTGCATCCCTTGTTTATCAGGCTAAAAATAAAGGACTTTAGAAAAACCTCAGTTTTCCTTTCCCACTGAAGATTCCCTGCTCTGAAGCTTTTGGAAGGGATGAAGGTGGTTGTGTTCCTGAACAGCCCCCCCGGGAAATGCTCCTGCCAGCAGCAGAAGGTGCCAAGGGCGGTGCAGATGTTTTGAGGGGGAGTTGCTGTGTGAGGGAGCTGTGAGAGGTGCGAGAGGAGGGCAGATGTGGTCACGCATCACCCGCGGTGTGTGCAGGGAGGAAATATTAGCTGAGGGCAAAAAAGACGCTTTGACCTTTTGGAAGAGCTGTCTGTGTGAGGTGGCTGCGGTGCAGCGAGCCATTTAACAGAGCAGCTGAATCCTTGGGCTGAGCCACGGAAGGATTGCCCCAGCAGAGGAGCTGCTGCTCCCAAGAAGGCTCCCAGGGTTCATGCTTAGATGGTTCCTCTAAAGGTTAATTCTCACCGGCAGCATCTGGAAGAAAACTTGGGAGCACTCAGAGGGAGCTCAACCCACTCCAAAGGGTCTTCACGTTTGTGGTTCTTTTTGTCTTCGTTTTTTAAATGTTAAAATTTGTTCCTATTCATTTCTCAAGTTAAAAATAAAGAGAAAGCCAGCCCTCCCAGCTCGGCTCCCAGTGCAGAGGTACAAAGACGCAGCCGTGCTGTTGCCGAAGCCGGCAGCGCGGTGGGCTGCGCTTCCCCCTGCTCCGAGGTGGCAGAATAAAGAGCTCCTGCAGTCACCTTTTTTTCCAAGAGTTGCATTGTTAAACCCTTCCGTGGGGAAATCCAGGGAGTGTAATTGCTCTGGTCTGACTCTGCCCGCTGAGCCGCCTGAATTAAGTGGGTGTTTTGGCATCCTGAGCTGAGCCTTGTGGGAAGTGACCTTCGCCTTCCGCCGCTGCTCTCTGCAACCTGCCGCTAATTAGGATGGAGAGAGCCCTCCTTTGTTTCCAAATAGTGGTTTACCTCTGTCTCGGCGTTCTGCCGGGAGCTGCCCGGTGTGACTCGGTGTATAATGAGCGCGGCGCAGCGCACGGCCGGGCTCCAGCGCCGCCCGACGCGCTTTCAACTCCGCCGAGCGAGCGGCAGGAGAGGCCGGCTCCGAGCCTATTCACGGCACAGCCTCTCATTAGCCAGCCTCTCAATTAACATCTCAAACGACGCTTTGTTAAAAAAAAAAAAAAAAAAAAAAGAAATGTAAAACAAAAAAAGAAAAAAGTAAGCCCCACCATTTCCGTGGCGCCTTTCATCCCGTATTTGCAAACTTGGGAGCGGCATCAATGCCCGTGGTGTCACAACGAGGGTCATCGCTAGAGCCTGCGGAGATGTGCGGGGTTTGGGGAGGTGTCAGGGGCCTACAGCTCCTGTAAAGTGTCACAGGATGGTTTGGGTTGGAAGGAGCTGAGGGATGGTCCAGCTCCGACCCCCGAGCAGTCGGCAGGGACGCCTCCCACCAGGGATGGCCTTTGCCAGCTTTTGGGACAATTCTCCCAGGTCTGTACTGGTCTGAGAACTGCCTCGGCTCCAGGCACTGGTAAAAGGGGAATGAGGAATTGCTGCCTTTTGGAAAGACACTTATTTCCAACCTAATAAAACAAGGGCAAAGATGATCAAGTTTTCAATGGTAAAACTCAGCAACTCCCCTGCAGGAGAAACTGTAATATGGGACCCTTAAAGGGTTTAAGGCAAATTTATTCAGAAAGAGGATTAGCTAAACTATGTTGAAGTTCTGTGTGAACACCCCCACTGAAGTGTAATCCGGTTTATCAGCATTTGTGTTGGAAATGAGGTTGGTAAACCCAATTAATGTCACTTCAGTTCTGAGTAAGAACACTCTGTAGGGATTTCCTAACTTTAGAGCAATGTGCTTTAAATTCCCACCTTTAACTTCACCCGGTGCTCCCCTTGAGCAGTTTGCCACATCTGCTGACAAGGGGACAAGGAACCAGATTTATGGGGATATGTGAAAGACCTCTGCCCACACTCTAGAAATACTGAGACCCCAATTCTCCTGAGACATCTTGGATGGAGGGGATCCAGCCCAAAAAGCATTGGGAGCTTGGGCTGGGTGAGCAGTGGGAGATGTGTGTGCAGACAGCCCAGCACCCAGGAGGCCACTGATGCTGTCAAAAAGGCATCTTCAAGTGGTGGCTGCTGCTGCTGCAGATGCCACAGATCCTGTGGCAGGCTCCTGGCATGAGCAGCTGACCCTCAGACACCTGTGGAACCTTCTGGGTGGAGGGAACAGAGCAGGCAGAGCAGGGCAGGTGTTGCCCTGGGATTGTTTCAGGGGCTGAGACCATCCTTTAGTGGCAGGACCTGATCTCTCTGGGACAATTGTGTGGCAGGAACAGGAGGAATGTCCCTACACCAGGAGCAACGGGGAGAGCTGGGATGTGCCAGGCAGTGAGCAGGTGCTCAGAGGAGAGGTATGTGCAGAGACAGAGAGATCCACTCTGCAGGCAGGGCCTTGGGGTGAAAAATCCATATCAGCTCAGCCTCAGCACCACCCTGCCCAGGCAGGGAGGGGGCCCTGCAGGTGGGGCTGGCTGCCTTGGGGCAGAGCAGCTGCTCAGGTGATCACGGAACAGGGTCTGCACTGAACAGGATCCAGAGCCCATCTGGCCCTGGCTGGGAGCTGGCTGTGCAGGACCAGACCTCAGCCACCCCTTGGACAGCCCCAGCTGAGTCCCCTCCTGGCTGTTCCAAGTTCACTCAGCCTCACCAGGGAGCCAGGGCGGTCTCGTCCTCCACAGGCACTCCCTGAGGATTAACTGGCGTGAGCTTTCTAGGAATTGCCACCCAGCAAGGGAAGTGCTTGGCAGGGCAGGGCTCAGACTGCCCACCTGCCGTGTCCCCCTCTCCTGACCAGTTCTCCCTGTGTCCTTAGATGCTGTTGAGAGATATAGGAGCTTGGATGGTAGCGCTGAGTTGGCAACTTTTAATATTGCTGAAACATAATCAGCTTTTGCTTCTACAGCAATTAGCATGTTATTACCCATAATGTTTTGCATGGCAATTTTGTTGTAAACATTTGTACTAATTCACCATAACCTAATTATTTTTATGACACATAATTATGAAATATTTTTGGAGGAGGAATGGCTTAATTTTCTATTTATACCATTATTTCCTGGAAGTGTCAGTTATTTTTACATCAGGAAACAGCATCTCCCCCCTTCCCCAATTAGCCCTTTCTATTTACTGCCTCAGCTTGCCTGTAGAGCGCAGTTGCTGGGACCACATTCTCCTGGAGCTGTGTGATGGATTCTAGGAGAGCCTAATTGAGCTGTAATTTGTGGGAGCGTGATACGTAAGTGGAGGAAGGTAACGAGTGTTTTTCTTTGCTGCTGGGTGGGTGGATGTGATGATTCCCAGTTAGAGCATCTTCCAGAATGACCCTTTCCAAAGTACCTAAGGAAAGAGTGATGTGGTGAAGCTGTTGCCTTAGAACCATGTGTCATGGGTTTCAGTGCAAAATGTATCCCAAACTCTGTATTCTGTCACCATCTGATGAAACTGGGGTGTGGGGGTGCTGTAATTGTCTGTCAATGGCCAGCTGTCAATAAACCTGCTGGAGCAGTTTTCTTATCTCTTCCACAACCCAGCCTCCCTCCAGGGAGAGATCTTCTGCTGATGGGCCAGTGAGTCTCACTGAGAGAATTCCATCATCCCACTGGGAAATGCTCCAGCCAGGGGGAGGAGCCAAGTATTCCTACCTGGATAAAAATCTGGGAGTTGGAACACCAAGCAGCCTTTCCATTGGATTCCCAGAGGAACACCAGGCCCATCTCTCACCACTGGACCTTCAGTGAAAGAACTCCACTCTTTGTACAGGAGCATCACTTCAACAGAGCCACATCTGCCACTGGGACTGCAGCTACCATGGAATGGCACTGCCACCAACACCCTGACCCACAGGGTGTCAGGTTGGATCCTGACTCTGTCAGTGGGTTTTGTTTGTTTATTTGTTTATCTTACTGCCTGTGTTTTTGTTTTATTGTTTATTTTAGTTCCCCTAATAAAGAACTGTTATTCCTATTCCCATATCTTCACCTGAGAGTCCCTTAATTTCAAAGTTATAATAATTTGGAGGGAGGGGGTTTAAATTCTCTGTTCCAAGGGAGGCTCCTGCCTTCCTTAGCAGACACCTGGCATTCAAACCACAACACCATGTTATTCAGGAATGCCAGCACCCTGAACTTGGAGGCAGGACCTCTTGAGGAAGATGCTCTTGAGTGTCATAGAACCATGGAACAGGCTGAGCTGGAAGGGACCCATAAGGATCAAACTCCAACCCCTGGTCCTGCCCATGACACCCCAACAATCCCACCCAGTGCATCCCTGAGAACATTGTCCAAACGCTCCTCGAGATCTGGCAGCCTTGGGGCCAGGGCCAGTCCCTGGGGAGCCTGTTCAAACCCTGACCACCCTCTGGGGGAAGAACCTGTTCCTGATATCCAGCCTAACCTTTCTCTGGCACTGGTTTGGACATCAGTAACCTAGAGCTCAGATATTGGCATCCCTGGACCAGAACAACTGAGAGACTCCCCAGCCCACTCTGCCTCCCAGCCTGGTGTGATTGTGCCAGTGTGCTGAGCAAGGGCATGGCAGGTACCAGATGTGGGTGGGGATGCCTGGAGGGGCAGGAGAAACATCTGGGCTGCACTTCAGGCTCCAGAGAAATATCCCAGGCCTGAGCTAGAGAGAGAGATGCAATTTGAACGTGTGGAGCACAGCCGTGATGAGCTTGGCCTTTAGGGAACACTGCAGGATGGTGGGAGAGGGGGAGCTGGATCCCTGCAGCCAACATTTAGCAGCAAGAGGCCTTCCTTAATCGCATTCATGGAGGCACCGTGAAGGAAATTCCGAATTCAGGCTTACTCCTAACAAGTATGAAACTTGGCAGGCTGAAAGGCTTGTATATCTTGTCTGATCTCCAGTCTGGAGAGGTCTCGAAACGGAGCCATGTGTAGTGCATTGACATCTTAAAAGAATTTCTTAAAAAAAGAAAAAAAAAAAAAAAAGGCATTTCTAGATGACTGTATGTCATATAAATGAGATTTATTTCAATGCCTGTCATGATAGTTGAGGCAGTAACAAATCCAGTAATTGCTGGTGCTCTGGTCGTGTATGCTCTGAATGTTTAACTCGGAGCTACATTTTTGCAGCAAGTCTCAGGTTATTGAGTCAATCCCTTTTCCATTTTTCCTGTCTCCTGGCTGGTGGAGGTGGAGCTGCACGGTGTGTTAGGCACGTTGGGCAGGGGGAGTGTTGCACAAGGGCTGCTGTCTCGGAACCTGACTATAATTACCTGTTAATTGTGTGTAACTGATGGGGACCGTGGAAATCGGGTTAAGATAAACTCAGTGGCATTTTAAAATCATTCTCGGTGCTGGGTATTAGTGCACAGTCACACTCCAGGAAAACCTACAAGTAATCAGAGGTGCAGCGCTGAAAGGATACAGTGGATTTTGGGACTGCAAGACCTGGGAGCTAAAGAGGGTGTTTATGTGAGGAATTTTAGCACCTCTTTGCCCTCCCTAAGTACCAACAGACTCCCTCAAAAGTGACTTGTCCAACAGCCCTTCTTAAACGAGGCTTTGTTCTTTGGCTATTCACTGCCTGTGAGAAAAGAGAAGGTGAATTGCCAAGTTCTTTCATCTCCAAACCCCAGTGTTATCCTTGATCTTTCCACAGAAGTAATGAACTGAGATAGTGTGAAGACTGTCTCATGAAATATCTTGAAAATGAAGTGAACTCTGCACTGGGTTATGATCCAGCTGATACTGCCAGATCCTTAGCAGAACTTGAATATTTTGTGCCCAGCTGTCACTGTGACTCTTTTTTTCAGGGATTGTGCATCAGCAAGGTTATTCTGTGCATCAACAAGGTTATTCTGGGCACCAACAACAGTTAAAAATGTGTCATAACTTGGTATGGTGTTTGATGTCTGTTAGCTGAACTCCCTTAAAGGCATCCCCTTTAAGCATCCAGGCAGGGATTTTGGGGTTGAGTCAAGGATATCTAGAAGGCCCCAAGTGACTGGCAATCACACTGATAATGCAGGGAGGTCACTTTTGCATTTTTGCAGGGGATTTGTAAGAGGTGAGCAGTACAAATGCAGCTGGAGTGGATGGAAATGGGTAATTTTAATTTTATTTTGATACTCTGGACAATTGTGTCCTGGGTGGGAGCAAGCAGAGGATATTTCTGTATTTTCAAAGTATCTGGTAAAGATCAGGCTGCTCTAATGTAATGCTGTGGAGATCAGGAAATTGGAAGTACGGGTTCATTGCAGTGGAGAAGTTTCCCAGCTCATGACTGGAAATAACACAGTCAAGGGTCTCTGATATACTCCAGGAAATATCTGTTGGGTCATGGCACTGCTTTGTTTTTTGCAGGAACAGGTGAAATAAAAACAATAAAAGGAGGCAAAGACAATGGACAACTCCTCTGTGTCAGGAATCTTATGAAAAATCCACCCCTTATCACTGCCTGAGGTGTTATGAAGGCTGAGTTAAATGTGTGTATGACCACATGAGCCAGATCATATTTGTGAGAGTAGACAGATTGATGTAATCTAATAATAAAAACACCCCAAAATATTCCACCTGCCTCACTGGAGAGCACATTCACCTCTGTGACCTGCTAGGCTGCATGCTTTACATATCTGTGAAATGAATCCTTTATTTACATACATTGGTAAGTGCCCTGGCAGGGGGTGAGATGGGGAGCCTCCACCAGGACATCTGGAAGCATCTGCCTGGGAGAGCTCATCAAAACTGATTTTAGAATGGCTCTTAGTGGTGGTGCAAGTGTCAGAGGGTTTGCCCACGGTGCATCCAGCTGTGTCAGCCCAGCAGTGAGGGAAACCACACACAGAGCTGACAGGTACCTGGTCACCCCCCAGCCAAACCTGTGGGATCTCACAGCAGCCCTGAGCTGCTTTGATCTTCCCTGAAATGGGACTTGGAGTGCTGGGATCTGGAGGGAGCATGGTGGGAGCCAACAGATGGGCTCGGAGAGACACGGGGAGGTGGCTGAGGCCGAAGTGTTCCGAATTTATGTTGGCCATAAAAACCTGTGGAAATGATGGATTCTGCTCATTGCTCACACGCACAGTGACAGGTTTTCGAATAAAGCAGTAACTGATAGCCCCTGGGCTGGGAGTTGAATTTCTCCTTTCATGATGTCATCATGATGTCATACTTTATTGCCTGTAATTCTAAACCCCATGGCTGTTGTCAGTGTGCTGACATCACAAGGGCTTTCAGCTCTGGTCTCTGATGATGGCGCTCTTCTAGAGTGATTTAAAGTGCTTTCCTGTCCTGATGGAAAAGTTATGGCTTTCTTGGGGCATATCATGTTGCAGGCCAAATGCTGTCGTGGCTGAGGAAGGAATGTCATTTGGAAAGGTCTTTGGAGGGCAGTGAGTGCAATTCTCAGTGCTGTGTGTTCAGAAAAATATGGGTTTTGTGGCCTGGAGGACAGTGTCACAGTGAGAATGATTGTTTGGGAATGAAAGGGTGACTGACACATGTAATCCTTGTGTCCTTTGCCTCCTCTCTCCCAAAGGAATATTGAACTGGTTTTCTCTAAGCACAAATAGAAAGGAGAGGAAATATGGACTCATGCATGGCCAGGCTGGTTAATGAATCCTCATGCTCTCCTTCAAACACACCTTGTGCTCAAAAGAGGAATTTGTGAATAACTCTCCCCAGGTGATAAGTGGAAGACCTCTTAATTCTGATGAGATGCATTTCCCTCCTCTCCCAGGAAAGCATATCTTACCTCTTCCAACCCCTGGCTCTGGGACCCAGGAAAAGGAACTCCCAAGGACAGGAAGGAGGAGCACAGCAAAGCCAGGCAGGGGTGTTGGCTGCTTGGATTTGTGAATGGTTTGGGAATGGTTACCATGGTGATATATGTGGGTTTTAACCACCGTGGAGGGAGGGGGCATGGCAGGGGTGTGGCAGGGAGCTGTAATCCTGTGCTCCCAAGGCCTGTGCTTCACAAGAGAGCTCACCAAACTCTCAGTGACAGCCCAGAGCATGTGTTTTACCGAGATTCCTTCTATTTTCCCTTTTCATTTTGGAGAAGGCAGGTTCCTGGAGCAGGTCCCTTGTTCAAGCACACCCTCATCCTCTCCAGCCCTTTGGATTTGTGTCTGTAACCCCCCGCGCTTGTTATTTTGAAGGGAAAGGTTTATTTTGACACTTCTGCTATGTCCCATCCTCCCTTCAGCCTCCTCCCCAGCTGGCTGAACTGAGCCTGGATTCCCTGGAACAGAAGGGTAGGCACAGGAGCAAAGTCTGTCTTTCTTTTGCAAAGCCTGTGGCAGCAGATTGCAGCATTTGCTGTCAGTTCATTAATTACGAGGACATTAACTTCCGAGGCTAGAAAACACTGGGAACACCAAGGTTGCTGCTTGGATGTTATAAATAACATATTGGACAGTTTTGAATTGGTAGAGAGCTCAAAAGCTGCTGAGTTTTCCTGGGAATACCTGGAGCTCCTCTGTGATGGGGCTCAGAGTTACTGTTAGCTGGCTGACACAACTTGTCCAGCATGGAAATGTGAAAAGTCAATGTGGGATCCGTGGGGCAGAGATGACAGGTTAAGCTTGGTGCAATTCCTGCTGCCAGCTTATAGGAACAACTCTCCAGGAGTAAAATCATATTATTGCTGGATTGTGTCAGATATGCTGTCCCAAAACTGCACCAGGAAACCTTATGAAGTTGACATCAAAGCTCTCACTGATATTCAGAGTCTCTGGCGAGTGCCAGATATTGCAGAAGGAGAAAACCAAAGCAAAGACATAGCAGCAGCAGCAGTGACACTGATTCCTATTTTTTTTAGTATTTTAATTTTTTTTATTGGAAGTGCACCCCTGTGGCGCAGCTGGCTACTTGCTCAGCACAAGAGCACCAGAGAGGAAATTCCTTCCCAGCGCTCACAGGTGATCAACTTACACATTGAAGCATGAAGTTTGATTACCCTTGTAACATTTTATTAGCTTGCATAGCTGCAAATGTTATTAATGCTCATAAAATTATCCAGTCCTTTAAAATGTCTGTTCCACTGGTGTGTGTCTCCATGACTTCCTGGGGTAGTGGATTCCAGGAGTGACTGTGCTAGGTCAAGTCGTATTTTTCTTTTATTTCTCTTCAATCTACAGCCCTTTTGTTTCATCAGGTGCCCCCAGTTTGCTTTTAAATTATGGGGCAGGCTAATGTGAGGCTGCAAACTGGTTTTGATGGCAGACTTGGCTCTTTTATGGACTTTAATTTTTTTTTAGTGTACTGGTATTTTCATGTATAGAATGTGTTAATAAGTGATATATGTTTGTGTATATCTGTAGGTGCATGCATATACCTGAAAGTGTGTGCAACTACTTATGTATAAACACATAAACTTGTGTGTTTATTGTGTCATTTGAACATTTTTTGGGTGTCCTGAGTGCCAGTGGTTTGGTGCAGGGATCCCACCTTACTCTCTGTGTCTCTGAGGGATGTTCTGGGAGGCAGAGTAATAACAGGGAAGAAAAATGTGCTTCTGAGCCGTGTGTCAGCAGACTTCAGACACAATGGGGCCCGTGTTTCCAGACAAGCCTTTTTAGCTAATTAGCTGAGTAAAAAATCTATTTCTCTTCTTAAATTCCCTGCCATCCATCCACCTAATAGAGTCAAGCAGCTCCATATTGTGGGGGTTATGCAATAAATCATCTATCTCCAGAATTTATCTCATCACTCCCAGCCTGGGCTCTCCATCTCTCTGTCCACAGGAGCTGCCTGGTTGCCCATTCTGCTGCCTTCTGGCAGTGACTGTAATGGAAAAGTGCTGGAGTTATGCTGCTGTTCTGGGTGTCCCTTGGCTGTCCCCCAGCAGCTCAGCCATGGCCATATCCTTACTTGTCCATGGGTTATCCTACAACAAACTCCCAGAAAGCAGAGGCTCCTGTGGCTGTGTGGTCTGGGCGACCTCCTCAGCCTGGGCTTTGCAGCCCACGTAGGGTCTGAGCTGGTCTCCAGCATCACCTCTGGAGCCAGGATGGATGAGAGATGGGACTTTGGGGAAATCAAAGCAGAGCTGTCTTAGCTTCAGCATCACGCAGGCAGGAGGATATGCCGCCAAATTTTGGTTGTGTGGTCAATTGAGTAGGAACATCTCCTCTGGAAAGACATCTGAGTCTCATGGACTCATATGGCAACAATTTTCACCTCAGGTCTGGATTTGGACGTTGCAACTCCAGCCTGCGGCTGTTGGATCGTGGCAAGCAAGAGTCAAGAGCCACTAATGTTGTTTTGGGTAGCAATGCCTGGACTGGAGTTGAGTTGCTTTTTAACCTCCTTAGCAAAGTAAATTGACTGAACTCTTTCAGGTTCTCACCTCAAGGCTGGTTTTTTCACACCCCAAATTTATTATTGTAGCTATTGTCTGAACTCACTGTTTCTGACAATACTTGTTTTTTTTTTGAAGGTGTGAATACAAGGGCTGGACACAATGTTCTTGCCAGCACCAGGTAATGATGTGAAACACGACTCCCTTTGTACTCCACGGGGCAGGGGATGTGTGGGTGGCTCAGCTTGGTGCTGGAAGCTCGTGTTCTGCCAGGTGTCCACCCTGACCTGCCCTTGCTGAGCCCCCTCCTGTCCCACTGAAGCAAGCTGCACTGGCAGGGATGCTGCATGTGGGTGGGCTGTCAGGTACTTAGGGATGACAGGCTTTGGGATGGATAAAGGGTGAGCTGGTCACTGCTTCGCTGGGCTCTGCTTTTGTTTGCAGCTCTTGAGATGTTTGAGGAATGTGGAGTCAGCTCCTCTGGCTGGAGGAGCAGCACTGCCGCATTTTGTTTAATCTGTTCACAATCTCGCATTGTATGAAATGGTTGAATCCTCATTAGTTTACCAAGAAAATGTATTTCCTACAGCCCGGTGACCTGTCCTTAGCTGGAGTACTGTGCTGTTATCCTTTGCATTTTCTACAGATGCTCTCAGCCGTTTTTCAGCACGCCGCTGAAAACCCTTGAACGTGAGCTGAGAGTCACCGTGATCCTTCCCCTGGTTTGTGAATTTCTTTACTGTCTTGCTTGCTTTAATAAGAGAAATTAAAGTGTTGGGCAATGATTTCTAAAACTGTTTAAAAACAGAACAAAACCCCAAGAAAATTCTGGAACAGAATGCTTTTGTTGGCGAGAGTGAAGGTTTGTAAATATTTATTCTTCACGAGCAAAAAATATCAGGCTGTTGTGATAGAAAAAACCCAGGCAATTCAAATTTAAAGTGACAGCCCCCACGCAGGAATCGGGAACCTGCAGAAATGTCAGTAGGTCAGGCCCAGTTGTTGTGTTGGCATCAAGCTCCTCCACCATCCAAATCCAGGAGAGTAGAAAGTACTCCTGTGCTTGTGTCTGCTTTCCACCCTGTGTTGTTGTTTGGAAAGCAGACACAAGTGTGTTTGTATCTCTGTGCTCCTCTCAGGTGATTATCCTGCCTGTGCTGCAGACAGCTGCCATCCCAAAGCCTGCCTTAGGATCATATTTACTCTGGATATTCTGGGAAATTTCTTCACTGAAAGGATTGTCAGGCACTAGAACAGGCTGCCCAGGCAGTGGTGGAATTCCCATTTCTGGAGGGATTTTACAGACATGTGGACGTGGCACTTGGGGACAGGGGTCAATGGTGGCCTTGGCAGTGCTGGGGGAATAGTCATACTCAATGGCCATAAAGGGATTTTCCAGCCTTAGCCATTCTGTGATTCTGTGCTGTTTGGATGCAAGGAGATCTTGAAACCTTCTTTTAACAGGAAAGCCTCTATAGCAACTGCATTCAGAGTGTTCTATAAGTAGAGTAAAGCATGGAGGAGGTTGTCCTGAGAAGGACAAAAATGAGTGTGGGTGTGGGATGTGGGGACATGGGTCACTGGCGGGTCTGGCAGTGTGGGGGTAATGATTGGACTCAATCTTCCAACCTTAATGACTCAATGATTCTGATTATCTCCTACTGCTAAGGTGTAATGTGGAGCCCCACACTCAGCTGTGCTCTCCCTCTTGCTCTTTGCTTTGCTTTGCCATGCTTTGAGGCCAGGTATAAGAGTGGTACCAAAATACCTTCCCTGGCTCCTGCCAAGGGTCCAACAATTTAATGTGTTTTGCTGACTGACCAGATGCTCTCTAGACTCCCCTGGTGCAGATGACTGGCATTAAGGGGTGGATTTCCTGAGTGGCTCTGCCTGGACAGATCCCCTGGAAGCAGCATGAGGCTTCCCAAATGTGTTGGCTGCCTGAAAAGTCTGCTGGGGACTTGAATTTCCAGGAGATTTGCCCCCTGCCAAGGAAGGAGGCTTCTATTGCATGCTTGAGTTTTGCAAAGCCAGGGCTGTAAGCTGGAAGTTGTGCATGTGAAGTTTTTTTTCCAAAGTCAATGAAGTAAATAAAATAAAACAAAACTGTAGGGAAGAAACTGAAAGCATGACAAGGACTTTGTTCTGCTTTGTATTCTTGCATAGGAATGCTCTGCTCAGCTGTGCATTAATCTCTGGTTTACTGTGCAGCCTTGGTGCTCACACACCAAACTCTCAAAGGGAGTGTGTGTTCAGGTATTCATGGAGGTTACCTCACCCTGGAACTGCAGGGCGCCAGGCCCTTTTTGTGAGCAATAATTCATGGCTGCTGCGGCGCCTTGATTTCCCTGTCAGAGCGGGACGTGCTGTGCCTGGACAGCGGGAAGGAAAACTGGGAGCTGAACCCAGCAACAGCTCCTGCAACCAGAGCAGCTGAGATGAAACAGCTTCAGCGAGGAGCAGTGACAGCCACGAGGAGCCCGGCGCCTCCTTAACTGTGACCTTCGTGATCCTGAGCCAAAGGTCGGGCAGTGGCAGATCCTTTCAAAAATCAGATCCTCTCCAGCAGCTGAGAATTGGGTGTGGGGCTGCTGGAGAGCTCAGCCACAGCTTTGGGCTGGGGATGTGATGAGCATTAGCAAGCTGCCTTCTTTCCCCTCTGCTGTTCTTCAGAGCTGCTGTGTTTGGCAGGAATTAATGGATCTGGAAAGGGATGCTGTGGATGCAGGCTCGGGTCAGGTAGCAGCAGGCCTGAGGGTGACAGGGTAGCTGTGCCAGCTGTTTGACAGTCCTGCCCAACAAACTGCAATTAGAATTTCACAGAGCACATCCCAGTGTCTCGAGCTGTGATGTTTCCAAATTTCAGGCCCTGCTATTTGGTCCTGTGGGCGTGCTCCACCTCATGGAAACGGACACCTAATGAGCCCTTGGTGATTAAGCTGGAATTGCTATGCTGGTGGGTATGTGCTCCACCACGGCCACTCCATCTCTGCTACTCTGGTGTCTTTCCTCATATCCCTGACTTCTGCAGGATTGGGAAGAGCAGGGAATTTTTATCCTCTCCCGTGCAGCTAATTAGGAAGCATTCCAGTTTGTGCCGTTTGGTGGGGAGCATATCCAGGCTGTTCAGCAAAGAACAGACCCTGGAAAAAGCAGGAATTCCTGACACCACTCTCTGATTTGGGATGAGTTCAAATCCACCATACCCTAACCCTTAAATCTCAGGATTGCAGGCCCTCCTGTGATCATTGGCACCAGTGAACAGAAGAGAAAGAATCATGTGAGAGTGGAGGCGTTGGTCCGTCCTTGGCTGGAATTGCGGGCTGTGTGTTCCATCAAGGGCTTGGAGCAGGATGGAGGATGCTGAGTTCAGGGGGAAACAAATTCCTTACCAACTCACACAACAGGGCAGCAGCAGCTCTTGCTGGGAGCCGTGGGGAGGCAGATCAGTTGGGTATGGCAGAGAGCAGGCTTGTCCTTTGGGATCAGCTGAGCTCTGTGGTGGGATTGGGCTGTGCCCTGGAGCTCTGGGAGAAGCTCCCACACTCAGAAGGTGCCGTGAGGGCAGCAGGTGTAGCACCACACACGGTCCAGGTGTGCTCTGTAGAGAATCACACAATTTTTAGGTTGGAAAAGCCTTCTCAGGTCATTGAACCCAGCACTGCCAAGGCCACCACTGATCCATGTCCCCAGGTGCCACACCACATGTCTGTGCAATCCCTCCAGGAGTGGCAACTCTGCCACTGCCTTGGCTGCCTGTCCCAGTGCTTGACAACCCTTTCTGTGAAGAAATTTTCCAGAATATCCAACCTAAACCTCCGCTGGCACAACTTGAGGCTATTTCCTCTTATCCTTTTGGTTGCTATTTGGGAGAAGGAACCAACCCTCAGCTGGCTGCCACCTCCTTTTAGGTAGTTCTGGAAAGCAGAAAATTATTCTGTGTTTTCTCACCAGCAGCTGCAGGCACTTCACAAGTGGGAAAGGGAGGTGGTCCCTGCACTTTGGGCTGGGCAGGATAATCTTTTTATGTTTGATTGACACTGGGAAAACATCACTGAACCCTTGTGGAGGGGTGGCAGCTCATTAGGATTCAGGCTCTGTTGCTCTTCATCCTCTGGAAAATCCACCACCTGGCAGGATCACTCACCTCGACCCTCAGTGACAGAAAGAGACGGCCACCAGCTCTCGGTCACCAGTGGGGCATGTCACTGGGAATGACAAACGGGGGGAAGGAGCAGGGGTGGGGAGAGGGGGATGGCACAGGGAGAAGAAACATTTGACTTGGCTGGGCTCAGGGGAAGCTGAAAGAGCAGCTGCTGTTGCATGAATAATTACTGTTGTCCATCCTCTTCTGGACAGGCAGACAAGAGACTCCTGCCCACCACAGCAGTGGGGATGTGCTGCCTGCGGCCAGGAGCCGTGCACATGGAGTGGTGTGGGGAGGAGCAGCCTGCAAGCTGGGCTGTTTGGGACAGAAGTGCCTGGCTGGGACAGAGCAGAGAGTCACCTAGCCCACGTCCCTGCCCCAGCAGCAGCAGCAGTGCTCTGTAAAGCAAACACACAGGAATGGTCTCTCATCCATTCCAGTTGTGCCCAGAATCCCCAGTCACTGGAGGGGGGTAGTAGAAGATATCTCTCTGTCTTGTCCCTGTAATCTCTGTTTTTTAATCTCTAGTCCACGAATCTCTATAATCCCATTCTGCTGCCTGCTGGCCCCATGCTTTGATGCTGATTCCCCATTCCCCACATCCCAGCTGAGTCTGGTGTTATGCCATCACCTCAGGAGCCTCCCTCTCCCAGCCTTCCCTAGTGAGGGAGATTGGGAAGGTTGAAAGGGTTGCAGGTTGGTCCCAACAATTTCATCATCACCTGCATCTTCATGAGAGGTCACGAACTTCAGCTCCCTCCAGATCAAACTGGGATGGCCATAACCTGGCCTCTGGAGGGAGCAGCTCAGTGTCCCTGGGTGTGGGAAGTGCCTGCACCAACATCTCCTCTCTGTCCTGCTTTGTTCCCATCTCTTGGCAAGCTGAAACTCCTTGGCTGAGGCAAGAGCTGAGCTTCTGGAAATGAGAGTTTGTTCCTGCTGACATGACTTGTGATCTTTGCTCCTGTCTGAATTAAGGGTGACCCCCTGACTCTTGGTGTCCTGCTCTTCCAAGTGCCTCTTCCAAGCTGGAGCTCCAGGAAGAGGGATGAGAGATGGTGTCTGCTGTTAATCTGTGCTGATAGGTAAGCTCTGAGTGGGTCACTCTCCTCTGGGGAGCCACTTCTTCACAGTCATTGACCTTTATTTGGTTTGCCTTATTTACTCAGGTGGCGAATTAGGTCACATTGAAGTGGCTCCTGTTATAAACTGAGCAATGGCCACTTAAATCTGGAGTGACTGTGTCCACACAGAGGTTAATGCGGTTTAATCCAATCACTTTAATCTGCCCTTGCTGTTTCGAGGAGGGATTTCCATCAACATCCCTGCTCAGGTCTGTCCCTTGGAGAGGCAGAGGAGGAGCAGGCTGCTCCCAGTGAGCAGTGCTTGGAGAGGGGAGCTCAGCCCTGCTGCTCCTCTTTGCCCAGAGCAGGAGTCCTGCTTCTTGGAAGGGTGAATCTCTGTTTGTATGTAGATTTAGCTGAAAGAAAATGACTAATGCTTATTGCTGTCCTTAGACTCCCTTTAGTCTCTGTTTGTTTTTACAGCTCTTGACATGCACAGGACAGAAGAACAAGGTTCCCAAGAGGAGCAGAGTTAACTAATGAAGTAAGAAACTTCCTGATCATTGGCAGGTGCTGGAGGGTTGTGCTAACACTGTAACTTCATCAATCTTGGGCTGAGTAAAAGGAAATTATCAAAACAGGAATGGCAGAACATGCTCCTTTGGGACCTGGAGATGGTCCAGCTGCAGCAGCTCGGACCCTGACAATTTGGTACAGCTGAAGCAGAGCTTTGACTGGATTGTTCTCTTGCTTGGGATGGCTGGAGCTTCTGTCTAGTGCCACTCCTCTTCTGCACCATCAAGACCTTTGCTATTGGTGGGGATTGTACCAGGAAAAAATTTACTCTATCCCAGTGAAAGCAGGACACAAGGGCTCCTTCTGTGCTTCAGTTCAGAGGACGCCCCGCCCTGCTCCCTACCATCTCCCAGGGCTTTGGATGTCTAAAGACTGCAAAGTGTTAACATACTCCAGCATGGCTGGATAGCAAACTGCTCTCCATGTAGATCCCACTTGAGACCCTCCCTAAGCCTGCAGCAAAGTCTCAGTACCAAACTCTGGACAAACCACATGCTCTTGGTCTCTGAATAACCCCCATGCAGTAGGACTGCACTCATCCATCACCCATTCCCACTCCACTTCCCAGGCACTGTTCAAAACCCTGTTGCTCCTTTGTAATGCCAGGTAGGATCAGCAGTGGATTTGACATGAGATCAACCAGCCAGGATCAGTTGGATGCACTGTCCTCTGTCAGGGGCTGTCATCATTGGTAGGATCTAATATTAATTAGTTGTTCCACGTGTGTGGAGGATTGGCTGCCCTGCAGAGCTCAGCCTGGGAGAAGGTATTTATTTATCTTATTTCCTAGAGGCACAGAATGTCCTGAGGGATGGACCCACGAGGATCATGGAGTCTAGCTCCTGGTCCTGCACAGGACACCCCAACAATACCACCCAGTCTCTGGGGCCATTGTCCAAAGGCTCCTGAAGCTTTGGCAGCCTTGGGGCTGTGCCCATTCCCTGGGGAGCTGTTCCAGTGCCCCAGCACCCACTGGGGGAAGATCATTTCCCTGATCTCCAACCTAAACTCCCCTGACACAGCTCTAGCCATTCCCTGGGGTCTTGTCCCTGGCCAGCAGAGGGAAGGGAAGCTGCAAGGTTGATGTTGTGCCTTCCATCCAGCTTGGTCACCCTGAGCCCAGCTGGGACAGATGCTCTGGTCCGGCCTTGGGGAAGGGAGAGCTGCTCTGGGCAGCTCTGACACTTTTGTCCTTGAAGTTCATCACTTAAAGTGTCTCCCCTCTGAGGAAAGGGGATTTTAATCCCTGTAGTCTACGAGTTAAAGGGAGGAGAGGGAAGGGGAGGAAAACTGGAGTTGTGTGGTGGTTGAGATCAGCAGGAAGTCACAGCTGTCCCCCAGACCTGTAATATGCAAACTTCCCTCAAACTGAGCACTTAATGTGCAAGGAAAGAGGTGGCTGATAACAGAGATTACCCTAATGAATAAACAAATGTTTTAAAAGACGACTCCTCGTGCAAAGTTATTTTTAACTTAGCAGCAATTTGCATGTGAGTCAATTTGCATACATTAAATACATCTCCCCTTCTGCACCGAGCTCCCCTCCCCTTCAGTACAGCATCTCGTTATGGGGCTGATGGGACTGGGGAGCTGGTGGCTCTGGAGGGGATATTAATTTGCCCAACACATGCTGTGTGGGTTTTTATCACTTGCTGCACATTGGACCTGGTGTCTTTGAAGTCACCAGTGCCTCAGAGGGCCTTCTGCTTGAGGTGGTTGAAATGGAAAAAGAAAGGAAGGGGAGGGGGAACCATCAGGAAGAAATGCACAGGGAAGAAAGCAGATTGTTCAGCTGGTGTTAACTTGATGGAAAATGAGCGATGCAGAACCCTCTCCCCTCTGTCTGGGAGCCCTGGTGTTGTGAGTGCGAGTTCTTTGGTTTGCTTCTTGCTTGAGGTGAAATTTCCTATCTTCCTGGGAGCCACAGAGGAGGAGGAATGGGCCAGTGAGAGCCCCAGGAGGAAGCCATGGGGTGGAGGCACAGATGGTCTCTCCAGCTCTGTGTGGCTATGGGGGGATGTGGAGGTTTGTGTGTGACCCCCCTGCCATGGCTTGGTACGTGGAGATCCCCATGGGGGCTTGGGAGGTGACAGATTTCTGCCTCCATAAAAGATTCAGGCTGGATATTAGGAAAAAGTTTTTCACTGAGAGAGCAGTCAGGCACTGGAACAAGGTCCTCAGGGAAGTGGTGGAGCCACCATTCCTGGAAGCGTTTGAAAAATGAGGAGATGCGGCACTTTGTGATGTGGCTTAGTGGGCAAAGTAGAATTCAGTCAAAGGTTGGACTTGATGGTCCTGAAGGATTCGATGACCTCATGCTGTGGGGACTGCTGCCACCCCATGCCTCAGTTTCCCCATGAACAGAGAGGATTAATGATACCAACTGCTCTTAGAAGACTTCAGGACATGCTCAGAGCATGTGGTGATGGAGAATTGGTGGGGGAACTATTCTCCATGACCTGGATGTCTGTCTGAGGGGTGTTGTGATGAAAACACACAGGTGTTGTGACATCCCTGTGTCTTTGATAGACAGAGAAGTCACTTTGCTGCCCTAAGATCAGCTCACAAGGATTCTGAAATGCTGCTGATGCAGTGGAAAAAGCTTTTGCTGTTATACAGCAGAACCCAGGGGGATTTTTCACAGTTCCAAGTACTGACCAGAAACCCTGGAAATATTTTGAGGAAGGAATGAAAAAGAAAATTTCTTTCAATTAGTTCAGCATTTTTCAGCCAGTTCTGGTTGCAATCAAGAACATTGTACTGAGCTCGTATGTTTCTTTGAAAGAGATTTAAAAAAACCATCCAGGGAAATGAATAAAGGGAGTGACCCAAATCTAATCTAGACTGATAGGCTGTAGAAGACTTACCTTCACCGAGTAACAAGGTCCCTTCTCTCTTTCCATGTACCACAAGTCTTAGCCAAAGCTCCTGCAATGTGGCAATTCAGGAATAAATGTCAGCAGCTCCTCCAAGCAAGGAATATTTGGATGTCAGCAGCAAGAGGCAATGTTTTTGATAAACTGGTGGAAATGGGATGCTGGGATCAGGGCTGGGGAGCACTGATCTCATGCAATTTCCACGCTTTGAGGGTAGCCAAGCCCCATGGAGCAAAGGGTCTTGGGACAGGTAATGGGCAGTCCACCCCACCCTCCTTGGGCAATCCTTCAGGGAATCACTTGTTTTGGTCCACAAAAGCAACAGCCAAGGGAATGAAGAGCATGGCATGTGGGGTTTTGTTAATTAGAGAGGGTGGGGAAATCCACATCCTGCTGCAGCAGCCTTTGTGCTGTGTGTGCAGCAAAGGAGAGCTCCTGTAGAGTGTAGGGCAGGGGGGTGACAAAGGTTAGTGAAGCATCTCACCTTGGATAGGGAGCATGGCTGGCCAGGAAAAAAACATACTTTGTGGAGAAGGATCTATTCTATTCAAGCTGGACACCATGAGTCCAGTGCAGCTTGTGTCCAGGTCCCTTGGACAAAGGAGAAGCATCAAACTGAAGGAGAGGTGCCTGTGGAAAGGCTGATCTCTGCCTGGAGCTGTGCAAGGCAGCAGCTCCCAATCTGGGCTGCATTCCAGTGGGGCATGATGGAGAGGGATGGATGCAGGGTGGGAAGGGTGTGGTCAGAAGTGTTCTTTTGGCTGTGTTGTGATGGACTCTGGGTCACCTCCCTGTCTCCAGAGTGTCGCATTGCCCGCCAGGCAGTGCCTGGATGTCTCCGCAGAAGGAAGCCACCTCCAGCCCCCACAGACCTTGGTGGGCAGCCTTGGCTTGTCCCTCTTGGTCAGAACCAGCTCACCCTGCCCTCCTGAGCGCTGCTTTGCAGAGGGGACATCACAAAACGTGTCCCCCGGGGACATAATCCCCCTGCCATAATACAGGATGTCACAGGAGCTGCCGAGTGAAGTATCCGGCCCCGCTCCCTCCTGGCTGGCCCCACTGCCGGGATTGTTTCCACGGCAAGAGAACAATACCTCTCCTCCCATCCAAGAAACATTTATTACATGATCCGTTTCAGATGTCTCTTCGGGGAGGAGGGGAGAGCGGAGGAGAAATAGATCTCTTTTTTACGGCAGCAGGGCAGGATCCATCCCGTAATGGATTAATTATCCCTGCGCAGGCGGGCTGGGGGGATGTTCAGAGCAAGCGCCAGGGTTGCCTTCCAAGAGGAGCAGACGAGGATATTTCTAGCCTCCTTATTCACAAACTAAAAGGGGTAATTAATTAATCTGAAAGCTTTCACGTTCATTATAATTCTCTCCCTCTCCTCGTTTTGTTTCTCCCCTTCAATTGCATGAAATGGGGGAGAAAGGTAAAGAGTTTAGGGGCCTATTATGCTGCTACCTGTCAATCTCCCTGCTTGCTTTCATACCTCTGCCTCCTTTTCTCTCCCTTTAAAGCCCTCAGAGGTCAGAAACATTTCCTGGTTTTCCTTTGCATGCCCTGAAGGAAACGGTCTGGGCTGGATTATCTGCCGGTATAAACCAGCACTGATGCACAGGCTCTGTCAGCAGAGTATTCCACACTTCTGGAAGCTCCTTCCATCCATCACATGGGCTAGGGAGGAGAACCATCCCTTGGGCCTGCTCCTCCTCAGCTGGGGAGGAAGGCACAGGATTAATGCTGACGATACAAGCACTACCTAGGTAAAGACGGAGGCTTCAAAGCCCAGGAGGTAAATCCTGTTATGATGCCATTTCCCCGTCCTTTCCCGTTTTTTATTTTCACCCAGCCAAGCTGCAACTCGAGCAAGAAGCATAAATTCTGCTGTCCCTCGACTCCATCTGCTCACGGAGCTAAAGAGATATAAAGGATGTAGCCAGAGTGAGCCAGTCCATTAAGGAGTGCTCTGGAGAGGCTGAGGCAGGGATTAGAGGACATCCAGGAGCAATTGCAGCCCCTTTGAACTAAGCATGACTTCTCCAAGACACCTAACAAAAACTAACTTCCCAGGGATGGAGAATGGGAAAAATCTCGTTTCAGGCTGTAGATCTCAATTATTTTAGCACTGTGAGGCCAGAGGTGGGCTGGTGGGAGGCATTTTCACATCTCCCAGGAGGTGAGGAGCCCTCAGCAGAAGGTTTGGGTGTTTGCTGGAGGAATGGTCCTGTTCCATTCCTGGATGACAACCTAGCTTTCTGTAGGAAAGATTCTGGACAGCCCAGCCTAGAGAATCTCTGTGGTTCTTGAAGCAAGGTTGCTGGTTCTTTGTGTCTCCTCAAGGCAAGAAATTAACATGGATTCACATCCAGAAGTGAGCCCTGGCCACGGGGCTCTGAATGAAAACCCCAATGCCTCATCTCATCTTTCCCCTTATCCAGTGCTGTGAACATTTGACATGGCTGATCTAAAGGTTAAAAAAAACAGCACAACACCCAAAAAATGCCCTTCCAGAGGCACCACCTGGTGCTCTTTTTTGGTTTTTCTGGATGTGAAAAGCGTCCCAGTGGTAAGGGAAGGAAATCCCAGTGTCTCTGAAAGACTGCTTGATTCTCTTTGTCTGCCTGCCTGGTATACTCATGTGTCATTTGCTGCTCTTGGCAGTGAGTGGGAGTTTGTGGAATGAGAATATGAAATTTCCCCCTCTTCCACAGTGGTACACAGCTTAGAAGGATGGGTTGTCCTGGCTGCATCCCTCCGAATGGCAGAATAAATAATTGGGGTATGAAGACCTGCAATGTCGTGTTCAAAGGCTCCTGGATGACTGGAGAGCAGGAGAGGCTGTTCCAGTAATGGGTTGTCTGTTCCTCTGCCCAAAACCAGGTTTAATGAAGCATTTGTTCTTTTACTGCCCTCTCCTTAACTGGTTTTTTTAAGCTTTCCCTCAGAGCTGGGTGACAAAAGCAAAATTGTGTCCTGATGTGTTTGTTTGAATTCTTAAGTGAATTTGCTTGGGCGGTATTCCCAACCTTTCCCTGGTGACTTTCCAAGAACATTCAAGCAACGAGATTTTCACTGGCAGAAAACAAAACAAAACAACAAAAAAGAGCAAATTTCAAAGTCACATTTGCAGGTTTTTTTAGCACTATATATTGATACCTGCAGTGCTAAAATATCCTGACACGGTCTTAAAACAGATTGGTGAAGATTTTGATGAATAATGAATTGTGATTTCTTTTTATTTGCCTTCTGGTTCTGGTTGAACTCTTCAAGCTCTTGAGTTATTCTTTGTAATCATGAGACCTGGAAACTGATTTTCCCTAGGTCTGAAATGATGAGTCTTTGTAGCTGAGTTTGCTGAAATGCAGATGTTTGTTCCTCAGCATTTCTTCAAGTGTTGGTTCTGGTCCAGTTTGGACCGAAACTGGATGTTATTATTATTTCCCCCCAAATCTTGCTATAAACAGGCAATCCTAGAACTAAACCTTAGCCAAGGTATGATGTTACATCCCTCCAACTCTGTGTAACCTTCATTTTTGTTAACTTGATCTGTACTTGTGCAGGGTTTTCCAGGAACACAGACTGGAATAATTTGGGTGGAAAGGGACTCAGGAAGTCTTTGGTCCAACATCTTACACCAGGGTTAGTTTTGGGATCAGACCAGGGTTTGAAAGCCTCCAAGGATGGAGGCTGCACAGGCTCTCTGGGCAACCTGTACCATGTTTGCCCACCTGCTGTTATATCCAGTGTTTATCTGCTTGTTTCAGTTCAGGCCTGTTGTCTCCCATCTCCCTCTTCCTGGAAAACCCCTGTCTCTGGCTTCTTGCTAACTCCAGGCTAGAGTGAAGTGTCCCTAAGCCCAGCTCCCTTGGCCTCCTTTTGGGGCAAAAAATGCCTGGGACACCCTTTCCTCTGGATCCCTTACAGTGCCATGTTTGTCACAGAACTCCCCAGCTCAAAGAAGGTCAACCAAGCCACAGTTTGCCAGTTTTCAGCTGGAGATGTGGAGATGACAGGTGACTGACACCAAAGCAGGGCCAGAGCCTGGGACAACAACCTGTAGGGATTTCTGGGAGCTGGATTTGCCAGGCAACCTTTCCCCAGCTGTTGCAAGTCATTTGATTGTGGGGTGTTCTGATGAAATGTGTCTGCTCTGATGGGTTATTGCTTCCCAGGAAAACTCAATTTCATTGGGAGACAACTGACCAGCTCCTTTCCTAATAAGCACCACCAAATCATCTGGTGTTATCAGCAACAGAATGAGAGCTGGCAAAAAATTTAATTTGAAATGCAGAAATAACTAATATTGGGGGGAAACCTAACTTTTCTGCTCCACTGGGGACTAGTGTAGTGCCAGGGGATTCACTAAACAGCCCAGTTCATATTTTAAATATTTGCTAAGTGAATGTAGAGGCAATTGTTTGGGGAAGTATTTGTCAAATAAACTCAAACAACAAATGCATTTGAGGAAATTGGATTTGTCCACCTGATATTGCAGGAACAGGAGAAGAGGCTAAATTAATCAGATAAACTGTTCAGCTGAACTGTTTGTTCTCCTCTATCCACCCTCCAATCATTATTTTAGAGAGACTACAACTGTTGTAGGCACTGTGCAGAAAATTTATAGGAAACAGATCTCTGGCTGCTGAAGCCCAGAGCCTGCATGATGGACATGGCAGATAGGGGAAGATTTAGCATCCAGCACTCAGGGGAAGGAGGCAAGCCCACCTCTGTGCCCAGAGTGGTGAATTCTCTCCCTGCACTCATATCAGACACTCACTAAGTTTGTTTTGTCTCATCCAGCTGCAGCGTGGCGGTGGGAGCTGTCACTGGGATCATCACAGAATGGATCCAACCTTTTGCTGGTTCCATCCTCAGCCACAAAACAGCAGCTGGGAAGGCAGGTCAGGACTTCTGGTATGTGAGCACAGATTGGGAAATACAGGGCACCAGTAGCTGGTACAAACTCCATCTCCTGGCTTCCTCCCAGCACCTGAAATGAGGAGGCAATTGCTCCAGGGCCTCCCAGCCGTGGTGATTTATGGCTGAGGGGAAATGGGTTCTGTGCAGGTGCTGCCCATCTCCATCAGTAATATAGGGCAAACCCTTGGCCAGGAGCTTTAAGCAGGATGGGGAGATGTGGCTCACTTTATTTTGCAGGCAGGGACTATAGAAATCAATTTTATAGCTGCCCTGGCTTCTAGGAATGCTGAGCTCAGAGAGCAGAAGGGGATCCTCAGGGTTAAGTGCTGGGATTTGACAATGTGAGCAGAGCACAAGGGGTGGACACAGTCCCTGCAGCAGTCTGGAGTAGAAGGAAGAAGAAAAAAAGATGGAATTTGATTTCCAGGAGAGCAAATTCAGAAAACTAACTCAAAGATAAATTCAGAAAAGCAAATGGTGCAAAGCTGCTGTTGTCAGAGCCCAGACTAGTTCCCAAATGGTTTGGGAAGCTGAGATCAAAACAGGAGGTGACTGTAGTTTGGAGATGCAAGATGTAAGGTCAGGAGCCAAATCTCTGAGCTGCAGAAGAATGAAGCTGTATTTTAGGCTTGAAGAAAGGTGGAGAAAGGTGGAGAAGTGATGGAAGAACACATGGCAGTGAGAGAGGAAGGAGCTCAGCTGCAGAGGAGGCAGCACAGCAGGCAGGGCAAGAGATTTGTTCCCTTTGGAGGGGTCTCAGCTGAGCCTAGACCCAAGGCCTGCCTGGGTAATCTTCATTCTCTGAGACCTGTACCTCTACAGTGAGGCTAAAATAATGTGGGTTTTCTTTGTTCTTCCTGTGCACACAAAATTTCCCTCTGGGGTTGTCAACTGAGTATCTTTCAGGCCTGGAAAAATTCATGCTTTTAAAGCCTCTCAGACTTTCATAGAGGAAATCAGCCTGGCGTAGAAATATCAGGAGAAAATCCAAACTGTGGGTTAGAAAGTGCAGGTCTGCCCTCTCCTTTTGTTCCTTGGGTCTCTTGGTATTTGGCTTTTAACTGGATGAGCTAGGATATGCTCACCTTAGAGGGTAGTGAACACCATGGGATGGACTCCCATGGGATACTACAGGGTGTTATCTCTGGGTGTTTCTCTCCATGGCCTGTGTGCTGGACTTGATCTGTGCCCCATGCTTTTAGCTTGGTTTTCAGACTGCTGTAGCTTTCCCAAGGTGAATCCAGGTGCTGTTCCAAACTCCCATCTCCTGGTGTATGTGCAGTGCTGAGGGCCAGCTCATCTATCTGCAGGCTCCCCTGGGATACTTCCTCAGGCTAAACCTGACCTGGAATGTCCTGGGTTGTGCCTGGCTGACCTTACTCACTGTTCCTCTTTTGGGTTTGTGCTAAAATCCCAGGCGATGCTCGCTGCCCTGGAGCAGTGGTGGCTGCAAGGGGGAGAATATTCCAGTTGGAAGGGACCTATGATGTTTATCCAGCCCAACTTCCTGCCCACTTCAGGGCAGGTTACAAAAAGTTACAAAAGTTACAGCCAGTCTGGACAAGTCTTGGAGCAACCTGGTCTAGTGGAAGGTGACCCTGGCCATGGCAGGGAGTGGAACAAGATGACTCTTGAGGTCCCTTCCAACCCAAACTGTCCTGGGATTCTGTTAAGGACATTGGACAAATGTCTCTTAAGCATTGACAGGCTTGAGAGATTAACTACCCTGTTCCAGGATTTGAACATGTTTTTGATAAAGAAATGCTTCCTGATGTCCAGAATAAACCTTCCCTGCTGCAGCTTTGAACCATTCCCACTCACCCCACTAATGGATACACAGGAGAAAAGCCTGAGGGAGTAATTGCTTTGTTTGTGGGTGATGCCTGCATTTAGTTTTATCCCCTGAGTTCCTGACCCCTCTTTCTGAGGGGCAGAGCAATCTGGCTGTGCCATCACAGAGCTGTCACTGGCATCTCCAGAAAACCAGGTCTTTTTGAAGCCCCAGGGTGGGGGTTTGTGCTAGGGGCTGGTTTGCTTTAGCAGCTGGTGGTGGGATTCACAGAAGGATCCTATCGGAGTGGGAAGTGCTTGAATGCAGGACTCTACCTCCTGGCTGCTTGAACTTGGCCATGGCAGAGTGTTGGGTTGGTGGTGGGGAAGTTTGGGAATGGTTTTGTGTGCGGGTGGACACACGGGCTCCTGGTCAGTGGTGACCAAAGCCAGGGTGGGCTCTGCTCAGAAGTTCTGTGAGATCAGGATTTAGCTCTGTTAGGAGAGCAGGAAGGATTTGCTTCCCTCACTCTGAACATTCAGGTTAGTGGGCTTGGCTGCTTTCACTCTGTGTTCAGCTTTAGCAGAGGGATTAAATTTCCAAGGAACTGAACTCTCAGAATTAGAAGCTGAGCCTTGGATTTGATTAAAAAAATCTTGACCAGAAACCTCAAGCATGAATTTCTTGCTCCCCAAGTTCCCATTGTTATTCCGTGAGGGGCATGCACCCCAGCTCTGCCCCCTTGGCTTTCTGTAGGGGGCAGGAGAGATTTCCAGAGGGGAAATCCTCCCCAGGCAGTCACTGAGATCCAAACCAAGCCCACCTGTTGGCGCTCTGTGCTGCAGTGATGCAGAGCAGATGTGTGTTTGGGCAGGTGTGGGGTGGGACGGCTGCCAGCCCTGGCTGCACGTGTTCCCAGGATGGAGAGACCCTCCAAAGATAAGTCTGCAGTTCCGATGAGGGGATATTGAGTTCTGTGCTGCAGGGCAAACGCTGTCCGCTTTGTAACGCAGCTGCTGCTGAAGTCATGTCCTTGTTCCAGGGAAGGCTGGAAAAAGGCAGATCCGGCCTTTTTCTCTCCAGTAACATACTGGCTTACCTGTCTTCGTTCTGGGTTTACCTGTTCTCATTCTGCTTTCATTCAGCCTGGATTAGGAACTTTGTCTGGGTGACATGTCAGCTGATGGCAAGTATCCTCTGTGCTGGGAAGTTTTACGTATCCAATTTCCATTCTCCATTTCTGTATTCAGTTTCTCTCTGTCACTGTTGGTGGAGGTGTGCTCTGCAGCAGTCTCTGAGAAGGTTTGGTTGCCCTCCTTGCCCCGTGTGTTTTGCTCCCTTTTCCAGGCTTATCTAAAGGGAAAACTCCCTTAACTCTGCACCCTGAGGCCCAGATCTGGTGCTCAGAGCGACCCCAGGCAGGCACATAGATGGTGTGACCTACCCTAAGCTGTCACTTCCCCCGTGTGGCAGGGCCACCCTCCCCATACAGGGGTGACAGAGGGTCTCACCTGCATGGCCTCATGGGAGCTCAAATTTTTGGTTGTTTAACTTGCTCTTGTGCAAAATAATCTTAGCAGGACTCTGTTGAGCACAGGAGGAAGTCAGGAGCTGCTCTGTGGGAGGACAATTCACATCTCCAGTGTGTGAATTCCCCTTGGGTCTCCCTGGGTTTGAAGCCAAGGGGTGAGGGAGGAGGATGGAGCCTGGTCTCTGTGCTGGCAGCGTCTCCTTTGACACCTGCACTCAAATCCTGAGCCAGCTGTCTCGTGCCACTTTGGTCCCTGGCCCAGCTCTCTTAGAAGCAGCACTAATCAGCCTTTAAATGCTGCGGACATTAGGAGAATTGTCTCCATATTTTACAGCTCTCCGGTGAGGGTGCTGGTGCACAGCAGCTGCTGGGCTGTAGGAATGACTCAGGGAGCTGAGAACTCCACTTGGCCATGGGTGACATCCTTGGGTCTGTCCCAGATCCTTGCCTTGTGCCAGGGCCAGGATATTGAGTGCTCTCCAAGCCCAGATTGGTGTGTACAGCCCTTGTTGTGTGAGCCACAAACAAGCGTGGGGGCTGCCTGTTGGAATAAAAGGGCAGATAAATTGCCTTGCAGGAACAGGCTGGTGAAGCAGCTTGCTCCCCACATCCCTGAGGACATGGAGCCATTCAGCACCTTTGTGGGGTAGCCCTGCTGCTCCATCCGTACACATACTGTACACTGTTGGTCTATTTAGAACTCATTTCAGGCTAAAAAAGTCAAGCACAAAGAAAGAGCCACTCGAACACAGCAAAGCCAACCCTCCCTGGACTTGCAAGTGACACCCTGAAGCTACTGGAAATGTGAGTATGATGGTAATCACAGGATGGCTGGGGTTGGAAGGGACCTTAAAGATCATCGGGTTTCAACTCCCCTGCAGGGATAGGGTCAGATGGGGATGGGCAGGGACAACTTTCATTAGGCGAGGTTGTTCAAAGTCCCATCCATCCTGGCCTTGAATCCTTCCCCTTTTACTGTCAGGTTCTTCCCACGAGTGTTTTCTCCCCATTTCCCTGTGTGAACAAAATCAGAGTTGATTTTTCTGCAGTTGCCATTCTCAGCAGCAGCTGGGACCTGATCTAAGAGCTTCTGCTGCCCCACAGAGTCTCCAGCAGAGCAGGAAACAAATCAGGGCTGTTACTGGCCCGGGTCCCTGGGGACTGTACTGGGCCTTTTGTGGGGGGTTAGGATGATTTTTGGTTAAGGATGGAAACCAGATCAAGAGGTGACCCAAAGCTGTCTGTGCTGGGATGAACATGGGGAGCTCTGATCTCCCCATCTTGGCTCTTCCCAAAGTGCCATGAGCCTGTTCAGCCTGTCTGCATCTCCTCCTTGCCCCATCCCAAGGGCAAGAGCTCAGAAGGATGCTTAAGCACGGGGGAGGTTTCCATATACCACTTGTCATGGACTGCAGTGGGATTTGCTGTGTGAGAGAGTATTTAAACAACTTCTCTCCCTGTCCCAGCCTCCCTGCCCACAAGACTGAGTGGATTTTCCCTTCCTGAGCTTGGCTGTGAGGGTGGATGTGATGAGATTGCTCAGGGCTGTGTTCATACTCCCTGCTGGACATGCTAGGCAGTCAGCCTGGGAGATCCAGGACATGGAGAACACAGTGCTGGGTAGAAACCTGCCTCCCTACCTGGCCAGCAGCTTCAGCTTGGGTTGTTTTCCATGACATCCTTCTGAAAAATGTTTTTCTTTAGAAGAAAGAGGTTGGCTTTCCCCACTTTTTTCAAAAGGGAAAGAATTTCCTTTAAAACCAAAAACAAGAAACAGAAAATTGGAAGATTTTTCATAAAGTTTAGTTTTTGTCAAGACCTCATTTTCCTTTGAGAAGAGAAGAGAGGAAACAAGGGAGAAGCCTCTAACTCATGTCAGGTACCTGCGTGCATGAGCATAATTTGTGTGCTCTTTCCTTTTGCTTTCTTCTCTCGCCACGTTCTCTCTGACAGAATATCCCTTCCAGGGCCTTCTGCTTCAAATGTTCTTAAAATTGATTTCTCTGTAGCACTGCCTATTGGCTCATCATCCTCCAAGCTCTGTCTCACTCAGCTGAAGGTCTCTGGACTACTGTGTGGACTCTTGTAATCCCAGGACCACTAGTACAGCCAGTGATGCTGACAGGATCCTGCTCCTGCTCCTTCTGGCCGTGCCTCCCTCGGCACAAATCTTCATTTACAGAGGGATTTTCTTGGCTTCTCTCTCTCAATTCCTGGCTCCCCCGTTCATATCCGAAGCGGTGGTTTAGCAGAACTTGTTTTGACAAAAGCAAAAGGGTATTCACAGCCAATTAAAAATATGGTAATGGAAAGATGGGGAAGGAATGTGGCATTTCCTCTGCTTGAGGGGGTTGTTGGGAGCTGTCACTGTGCTTAGAGGGATTAACAGTCCGTGTTGCAGGTTCATGTCAGATTGAATGTTAAGCTCCCAGGCTACAACCATGCTCCTGGGAGCAGGGAAAAAATCATTCAGTACTGTGAGGATGGAAGGATTACTTCAGTAATTTGCTCTTTGTCTTGTGCTCTCTCTCATACACATACATATGTATTCACAACACTCACTTTATGAGTGTCTCATGCTGCAGATGATGGAAATTTAGGGTTGTTTGGGTAACTTTCTCTGCCTGAGATGTCTTGTGGTGAGAAGGACAGGCCAGGTGAGGAAGGCCAGAGGTATTGGAAGACCTGGACTTGCATCCCCCCTCCCCTCTTAGGACTTGTACTTCTGTGTGTTTCTCTCTGGGCTGTGCCACGGGTGATGCTCATCATCCTCTTCCTCTTTGGGTGCCTAAGGTTTTGTGAGCATTACAGGCAGGCAGTGTGAGTGCAGATCAGAGTTTGTGCCTCTGTTCACTGCCTGTGAAGAGCTCTACATGCAATTCCTCCTGTGCTGTGGGGGTAGATGATAGCTGATGTCCTGTAAATCCACGAAGGAGTAAAAATGGATGTGTTGGTCTCTTGCAGAGTTTGCTTTCAGCTGTGTGCAGGGTGTGCCAGGACTGCCAGGAGTCTGTGTCCTGGGTTTCTGCAGTGGATCAGCAGGCACAGCTGACAAGTGATGGATCACCTTTGAGGTGACACCTCTGGCTGTGTTCAGAGATGTCATTCAGCAGAAATGGAGCATATGGAATAGAAGATGTGGCAAGAAATTGGGGCCACATCCATCCTCTTGCTCCAGGAGTGATGGAGAGACAGGCTTTCTGATCTCTGCCTTTTTCTCTTTGCTCCCTTTGTGCTCCTCATCTGCTGCTCTTTTGTCACCCCTTTTGGTTTTGCTCTCGCCTCTCCTCAAGGGGTAGAAGTCCCTGGATTAAACTGGATTTGACAGTACCATGGGAGGTCTCCTGCTCGATGGATGTGATGAAAACAGTTCAGAGATGTCTGGCAGTCATTGTGATCCCACTTCCAACTTTGGTGTGCCTTCCGAGAAGCCCCCATGTTCCTGATTGCACTCTGACATTGTGACTGGCCAAGTGCAAGGGGAGAATTTGCCTTAATCCCTGTTTGTGAGATCCTGGCATCTCCTCTAAGACAAACTACTCCCCCAGGAGCAAAATCTGTGCAGGTTGATGTGCAGAAGAGTAAGGGCTGAGCTGCTTTCTGGCAGGCAGCTGGAGCAGCGTGTAAAGGGTTACCTCAGACAGCAAGAAAAGCCAGACTCTACAGCACTGCTGTGTTTTTTTAACAGGCAGCCCAGACTTGTAATATCAGCACTTACTGAATTAATTTACTGTGTAGCACCAGTAAAGCTCTAAGTTCTTTCAGTGAATTCTAGTTTTGAGAAAAATCAAGAAAGCAATTACTTGGTTTGGTCATTAATTACTCACTACTGGACATTTTCGAAGTTGTCGTGTGAAAAACCTGAGGCAGCCATTAAGAGCAGCTCTAATGCTATTGATCTATTTGTGCTTATCGTGGAACTTCTCTGCTTTTATGATGTTTTATTGAGCTGGGGGATGCAGGTGTGTGCAGCCAGGGAGTGTGAGCTGCTCTTTTCCAAGCTGGGGTTGCCCTCTTGGTAGGGGGTGGTGGCTTCTCGGAGCATTCCTTAGGGGAAAGCCCCTCAGGATGGTGGGCACTGGGAATTCTGACCACTGCACACCCTGGACTGTGCTTGGCATGAGGAGGATCCCTGTGTAGGGCCATTAATAAGGTGAATTCCCCACGGGAGGGAAGGGACAATTGCAGCCAAGCAAAAGGACTTGCCTGTGGACTTGCAGAAGGGCAGTGACAAAAGATGTCCAGGCAGAACCACTGAGGTTGGAAAACACCTCCAGGGTCATTGAGCCCAGCCTTTGATCCCCACCTTGTCCCCATCCCAGAGCTCTGAGTGCCACGGCCAGGCATTCCTTGCACACCTCCAGGGATGAGGACTCAACCACCTCCCTAGGCAGCCCCTGCCAAGGCCTGACCACCCTTTCCAGGAAGAAATTCCTCCTGATGTCCAACCTGAGCTTTCCCTGGCACAGCTTGAGGCCATTCCCTCTTACCCTGTTTCTTGTTCCCACGGAGCAGAGCCTGACCCTTCCCTGGCTGCACCCTCCTGTCAGGGACTTGTGGAGACCTCCTGGCATCCAGATCTGCTCTGCTCTTGAAAGGTCACCTCTGTCTTAATTCTCTTCCACTGGCACTTCCTGCAAACAACTCCTTCCCTCCATTTATGCCTCTCTGCTTGTGGCCCAATATCACCATGAACGTTTACTGATATGAAGCCTTTGGAATTGGACATAATCTGCAGAAAAATGTTACCTACCAAGAAATTAGGGGTCAGGAGTTGCAGGCAGAGCTCTCCTGGGCAGGGGTACATGCTGCTTTGCTTCCTTCCTCTACAGCCTTTGGGTTAATCCTTTCCTATTCCCTCAAACCAGAACAGCCCAGCTGCCACCCTGGAATGCAGTGACAGGGAGCTGAGATTATTCCTGCTGGCAAGTGAGAAAAGTGTAAGCCCACAGCAGCAGGAGCATTTTCTGGTGAGCTGGAAATGCAGCAGGGAATGGTGACAGCTCCTGGAAAAGGGCAGGGTTGTCATTTGGCTTCCAGGGGGTTTCTCAAGGTGGACCAGGATCTCCCAAGGTTGGTGTTGGTTGAATCAGGATTTGTTCTGGCTTCATTCCCAGTAGTGAAAGGTGCAGTTTTTCCATGTACAAACTGAGATAGAAAATGCCACTGTGCCATTATTCTATTTCCACACCCCTCCGTACCTTGAGGAACTGGAAAAAGCAACACACATTTAACAGTGCCAAGGGGATGTGGCTGTTCTGCCTGTGCCTCCTGGCCTTTCTCCTTCTCCCATCACATTTGGCATGCAAAATTGAATCATACCCTTCTCACCCGCTTCCCACTGGGGGAAAGGTGGCCTTTAAATCATAATATGATTGCAGACAATGTTGCAGAAGGGGAAAATGAGATGAACTTTAAACTCCCCTTTGCTTTACAAATTTGTTCACGTCTTCCCTCACAGCTGCTTAGTCATGCCCATTAGATTTACCATTTTCTGGGAAGGAAAAAGGGAAGTGAATTTTATTATCTATTCAGCATCTGACTTGGTGCCTTTCTCCCCTCTTTTGTCTGGTTTAATCAGAAATTTGCCGAGGTTTTGATTGGGCTCCTTTGATCAGAGCACAGAATCCCCCAGGTAAGGGATCGTTAGTTCTCATTAGCTGAAGAAACATTTTTCTGTGATGCTGCACATCCTTGTCCAGCTAATTGAAGAGTCATCACAGTGACTTTCCTGGCCCATTAGTTTTCATGGATACCTCAGATGCCTCCAACAACTGACCAGGTTGAAAAGGAGGCGGCTGGAAAACAACCCACAAAAAGGACCAGGCGTTGAATTAATTAGGAACTGCTAAAAGAAACACTTTGCATCTTTCTGTGCAACTTCAGTGCTACTGGATGGAATTAAGAAAATGAAATCAAGATCTTGGCAAGTTTTATAAGGAGGCTGGGTTGGTATTTGCATATCAAAAGTAGCCAGAATTTTTGGAACAGTAACACACATTTTGAAAGAGATTTTGGTCTTTGTGTTTGAAGAGTTAAATCAGTTTTGGGCTATTAAAAACTGCAGAAGGAGCCCTGATTTGCATATGTGCTGTCAGTAGGAATCTTATCCTTCAGCCTGGCACATCCCCAAATTGGACACTGGACAAGATGTCCATGTGCCTGCTCCTGCCTGTCTGTTCCCCTGGTCCTGCATTTGTGGTGGCAGGGCGGAGGAAATGGGGAGGAACGGGAGAACATTTAGTGGGAAGCAGGAACATCTCTGCAGTGGGCTGGGAGCCAGCTGGGCAGCCATGCCAGAGCCTCACTTGGGGCAGGTCACGGGGCTGGATCCCAGCCCTGGCATTCTTGCAGCCATTTCAACTGATGGCACTGCTCAAAGCAGAGCTTGGGGCCGGAAAATCTGCACTGCTGTGAAATGTGATAGTGCTGAGCCCCGGGGTGGATCCCTGGGAAGTGCTGGAACAGGCAGTGCTGCTGCCTGAAGTGTGGAAGGTGAGAGAAGAGCCTGACACCTGAGGGTTCCTGCCTGGTGGTGTCAGAGTGGACCCACCCATTGACAGTGAAGATGAGAGACCAGTGTGGGGCAGGAGGCTTTTCCTTCTTTACCTACTTCCTCCTTTTCTTTGCCTTTGCAGAAGAAATCTCTGGATGCTGGAACAGATCAGCAGGAGATGCAATCAGTTTTGTCCAGCTGGAAACCACTCCTGAGCTGCTGGGTACCTCAGACATGGTCCCTCAGATGTCCGTGGTTTTCCATGGAGGGCGTTTTGCCAGGAACTGGTTGGATAGGCCAGAGGGAAGCATCAGGCTCTCCTGGCCTTAAAATCAAGCAGTGACCTCAGCACTGGGCCCCTTACCATGTGTTTTGTCCCAGACCTTGTTCCAGCCAACACTGGGGACTGGATTTTCAAACTGCACCCTGTGTCACTGGGTGTTGTTTGGCCTTTCCTGCCATGCTTGCAGAATTCCAGAGTTGTTTGGGTTGGAATGGAATTTAAAGATCATCCAGTCCCACCCCCTTCCCGACTGGAGAATCTACAGACAGGGACACCACCCACCAGGGCAGGTTGCTCAGGACCCCATCCAACCAGGCCTTGAACGCTTCCAAGAGGGAATTATCAGTGGACTGATATTCCTCAGTCTCTGTCCTGGGGATGTGTAATCTTCCTGCAGTGTCAAACACAGGTGGCTTTTGGCAGTGGAACGGGGCTGAATAAGCACTCCCTCCTATTTATCATCCCATTTTCCATGTGTGGTGCGAGAGCAAGGTGAGGAGGAGGGAAAGGCACTCCCGAGCCATAGCTCAGTACAGAGAGACTCTGGCACAGCAGCCAGGCACGCACATCCCCCAGCCTCCCAACCACGTTATTGTATTACAGCTGACATTCCTTCCTTCCACTAATATGTTATTTTTGGTCTGACAGCTTTATGAAGGAGAAAAGAGAAATAGAGAGAGAGAGAGAAACATGTACCCGGACAGACACAGACAGTATTCATTCCTTATCAGCAAGGAATGGGTTTGCCTCAGACACCAGAGATCTGCTGATTGAAACATCTCGCTCTCTCCAGCAGCTCACTCTCTGTCACGGGAGGCAGATTCCCACAGCCTGCAGATTCCAGTGAAAGGGGCAGGATTAGGTGGGGAGGGCTGCTCTTCCGGGGATTGTGCAGTCCTGGCTTGAGATATTCCCTGAACTCTTCTGGCATGTGTAATTAATGGGAGAGCACAGTCTGCTGTCTGTGTTGGGATGTTGGGATGGCAGGAGGGCAGCCGTGGGGTTGATTCCCTTTCGTGCCTGGTCCTTGTGTTGGGAAGGCTCCCCAGACAGGTGTGGCTCAGGGAGAGATCTCCCGTCTGTGCTGGCAGAAGAGCAATGACATCCCCGTGGGATCCTGACTCTGTTTCACTTTGGAGAGAGAGGGGAACTGAAAAAATGTGTGGGAAATGCCACTGGTCATTGTGCTTCAGCCAAAGGCCAGCGGGCAGAAGGAAGCGTGTGTGGGAAGTGGGAGAGGCAGGAACAAAACCTTAAAACTTGAGGGGTGTGATTATGAAAGCAGAGAAAAGGAAGGTGAAACAAGCTGGATTTTACTCGAGCTGGATGTTTGCTGGTAAAACCTGAAAGGGAAAAGAAAAAAAAAAAACTGTGAATGAAAGTGAGGGGAAAAATGTTCCTGTATGAAAATAATGCTGAGGTTTGCTCTGCATCTCATGATTCATCAGGTGACCAGAAAATTCACAATATTCACTCTCATTGCAGGAGAGGTGGGTAGAGGCTACTAGTCACGGAAGGGCCAGCCTGGACAGCAGGTCCCTCCTAGGGCACATGGATCCTGGCTTGGCTGGCTGGGCAGGGATCAGCTGGAATAAGGAGCAAAAGGCTAGCTAAGCATCCTATTCGTCCATATGCTTCTTCTCTGCCTTTGGCCCATACCTTATTTCCCAGGATATTTGACCTCCCTGGACACCTTCTGCAGCAAGATCTGCATCAGGCACCTTGTGCTGTCCCCAGAACAGCCCCTCTTGCTTGCTGCATTCTGGCTGCCAGGAGAAGCAGCTCCAACCCTCCCCTTTCCCACATTGCAGCAAAGCCATTCCATTCCCAAGCATGACGGGAGAAAGGCCGATCAAACAGAGCAATTAATTCAACAAACAGTACAATTAAGCTGCGATCCCAGTGTAGTTTCCACCCTGAAACAGAATAAACAGCCTTCCCAGCACGGATAAATAAACTCACAGATGGAGGCTTTTGTGAGTGGTGGAGTTTTCCCTCCGCAGCCCTTCTTGAGAGCACATAAAAATCGCGGAGTACATAAATCTCTGGCTCTCCATTCTGCTGGATCGGGAGGAAGGAATGGTGCTCCTGCTGTGGGGCAGATGTGTGCTGGCTCGGGAGTGAGGGAAGGGAGCTGGAGGCACACAGAGGCTGTGGCAGCCGCCTCCTCCACGTCCCCAAGGCCAGCCCTTGTCACAATCCTGACATGAAACACATGGTGTGAAAAGCTGTGAAGGAGGACACTGACCTGCTCCACACTGGCTGGACTCACTTGATGCTTCAGGAACTGATGGAAAATCCCCCTTTTTGGTTTCAAAACAATCTGAGCTAACAGTGGAAAAAATCCTCTACAGAGCCCTTGGGTACAGAGAGCAGAACAGAGGCCTTTAGACAAGGAAAAGGGAGGTAAATATTTCCAGGGATGATGCCGACTGCATGGAGGAGGTGGGATCTAGGCTGGCTGCTCTGACCCTTTCCAAAATCAGCTGGAGACTGTTCTGGGAAAGGCTTTTCCATTACCAGCTGATCTCCGTCCTGAGTTATTGGAGTTGGTGAAATGTTACCTCCCTTGAGGGCTGGCTGACTGCAGGAACATCAGAGCAGCATGGGGAAGGAGGATGTGGGAGTTTGAGCTGGCCTTGTGTGGGAGGAGCAGCTGGAGTGGAGGTGTTCTGCTGGCATCAGGGATGGAAAGGATGGAAAGGGCAGGCTCAGGTTATATTGCAGCTTGCAGGAGATTTGGGGTCATTTCTTTGAGAAGCAGCCAAGTCGGAAGCAGGAGGGAATTGTGCCGTTTAAGAGGTGTGAAAAGCCTGTGTGATGTGACCCTGTGGATGTTATGGGCAGAGGAAGGAAAGATTTTTTTTTTTCCAAGAAAAGCTTATATGGTGCTGTGTGACCACGGGAGAGGCTGGCTGGAGACCAGAGAAGAGATGGGTGCTCCAGTTAAGTGTCACTCTGTGGCCACCCCTCTGCTCAGCCCTGTGAGCAGCCATGGTGGGGAGCTGGGGATAGTGTGTGGAGGTCACTTACCCAGCTAAGCTCCCCCCAAAAAAGAGATGAAGCTGAATTTTTCCCTTTTTTCTGCTAGATGTTTATGTTCCTCTTCTTTCCCTTCTCTTCTCCCTCCTGGATGGATTGCTCAGGATCTCCTGAGCACTCAAAATGTTTGATTTAGCATCCAGTATCCCCAGGTGGTGACTCGAGGTGGTGAACCTGGCTGTTGTGCTAATGGAGCTGGGGAAACCATTTCCAGCCTCAAACTGGGTCAATCCCAACAGCTGGAAGGTTTGTGCTGAAGTGGTTCAAGCTTAGGGATGTTCTGTGCATGGCACAGGGAGTTCAGCACCTGGAGTTTAGGGCAGAAGATACCTGGGTCAGCAGCAGGTTTCTAGTGCTTTCAAAGTCATACAGAAATATTGTATTTGGCTCTGATGTTTACATCAAGGAGGCCCTTTTGTAACAAAAGCCCAATTCCTCCATCTTTATAGAGTTGCCTCAAATACAACTGGTGGATTCTCAACCCCAAATCCTTCAGATACACTCTTTAAACCCAAGCCTGGTGACTTGGATGGGTTCTGAGCAACCTTCTCTAGTGGGAGGTGTCCCTGCCCAGGGCAGGGGGTTGGAATGAGATGATTTTTAAGGTCCCTTCTAACCCATTGTGTGACTCTGTGGTAAGGCCATGTGTGTGCTGTCACCTGGCCAGGAGTTTCCCAGAGATGTTTTCTTAGATTGTTGTTGTCTTCTGGGACTTACCCTGCTGCAGATTCACTTCCATTGTTGCTTTGGTGTTGCTGTTACCTGATAACCAGCAGATCTGATGGTTGCAGAGCAAGATTCTGAGGTTCCACGTACCCTGGGCTGGGTTTGGACTTGGAAGAAGAAGGAAAACATTCCTTTTGTCCTGACTGGTGACATGACATCATGAGATCAGAGCTCTTCCAAATAGGAAACAGCTGCCATTGTGCTCATTCTCCAAGAGCTCCCAGGACTGGCCACCCTCCAGCTTCCTGCAGAAACACCCTTCAGCTTGCAGGGAGCCAGAGGTGAGCCAGCTGCTGTGACCCTGCCCTGTCCTCAGCCCGGCTGCGGTGCTGACACAGCCAAATCCCAGGATGCAGGACAGGAGACTCCGTGTCACCAGGCCAGGGTGTAAACCACAGCTGGCTTGGGCAGCTCAGCAAGGGAATGGCCACGTTGTGAAGGCAGATGTTTAACTGTGCTCTGAGCTGGCCACAAAAAGGTCATTGTGGCTGTGGTTCTCTGGTGCTGAGCTGGAGAGTTCCACTGAGGAGCAAAGCACTTGACTTGGATCTCCTCTAGTTTTCCTTCATGTCTTCTGGTTATCTCATATGAGCTCAGATCTGCTGGTGGAAAGTCACATGGCTGAGCTGTGTCCCATGGGCCTCCTCACCAGCATCGTGAGTATTAACTTCATTCCACTTCTCATCAGAAATCTCAAACTGCAGCTCTCGATTTTTTAGGACAAGGGTCTTACTCGGTTGCAATGCTCTCCACGCAGAGAGGTTCTCACAGAGTGCAGACAAACAGGCACCAAACCTGTTCCTCACTGGCCTGGGTTCATTTCTTGCACTGTGGCAGGGAGGGGATGCCACTGCTGCTGCCCAGCTCTGTCCTTGTGGCCCTTGAACAGAAGGGGAACCTGAGAGCAGCCAAGGGCCTGCCTGAGGAAGCAGCTGTTCTGGCCACTCTGTGGACAGTGGTTTGGCTGGTACTTTGGCAGCCTCTGGTGAGTCTTAAAAGCTGTACTCGTTATTGGAGTGTCCTGGGCAGGGCCAGAGTTGGACTCTGCTCCTCGTGGGTCCCTTCCAACTCAGGTTCTTCTGTGATCCTTTAGCATTAAGGGATGGATACTGGTGTCCTGGATGCTATCTGGACAGAAATCCTGCTGGGTCATGGCGCAGGTCTGCACCTGAATCACCTTGGTGTCCCGAGGAGGTTTCACCTTTGTGCAGGTGCTGCCTTTGACAGCACCACCCCTTTGAGCTGAACCTGGCTGGAGGCAGGGCAGGGATGGGATCTGGCTCTGCCTGCCCTGGGCCAGGCTGGAGCAGGATCCCACAGCACAGATCCAGGGGGTGTTGCTTTGCCCCTCTTTGACAAGTCAGCCATGGCTTCTGTTGTCATTTACAGATCTGGGGCCCTCTCAATAACTGCTGTCACTGCTCCATGACAAAGCGTGTTTCCCTTGCTGGTGTCCCTCTGCAGAGACCTCTTAGACAGAATGTTTGTACTCAGTGACATGGAACAAGCTCAACGGGAATGAAATCATTTATAAAAGTCACGAGAGCCTTTGGATATTGGCGCTTCATTTCCTGCCACGTTCGCCGAGTCGCAATTAACACTGACCTGAAATACTGCACAGAGCTCTTTGTCCCAGCTGTCCTCTTTCATCCCTCGCTTCCTTCTTTCCTTCCTCATTTCCTTCCCTTCTGAGCTGGACATGTGTCTCTATTTTCACCTGTTTTTTTCCTCTCCTCACTAATTTTGTCCTCAGTTTCACTCTCTTCCCTTCTTTTTGTGCTTTCTTTTTTGCCTCTTTGCTTCCCTGGTCTCTTGTATTCTTCTCTTCCCCTTGCTTTTTTCTCCCTCTATATTTAAACCCAGGCAAAAAGCAAATTATTTATGAAGGGCTGTAATTTATGATGCATTCTTAATGTCTTGGAAGACACAGATAATTTATTTAATGAGTAAAGACACAATAATTCACAGATGATGATTCCAGTCAGAAAATTAGTTTCATTAATTTGCTGTAAATTCACTGCCTTGATTTAGTGCACAAGGAGTTTCTGAAAGCCCAGGAAAATCTTTGCCATGGTGTTTTTTTGTCATCACTGGACCAGTGTGGAAGTGTGCTGGTTTTCCCATCCCTTGCTGGCTCTGTCACAGTTCTGCTTGTGCCCTCCCAACAGTGAGCAGAGATAGCTAAACCATTTCTTTTTCACTCTATGTGTGTAAGAGGCTGAGGAGGAACAGGGATGGAGGTGGAATTCCTGTTCCAGGAGGTGATAAAACAGGCAGCAGTCTCAAAATGTTTGTTTTGCAAAGCCACATGCTGTTCCCCGAGCTTTTGCCTGGGAAGTTCGGCTCTACGAGAGAATAAAAAAGTCAGTTTGCTTTTTTTAATAGAGTATAAAAGGTACCTTTTCAAATAAATTTCAGCACAGACAATTTTACAGGAGATTCTTGCTGATAACTGCAGTCTATATAAATATTATAGAAAACCTATAGAGGTGATTAATGGTGTACTATTGATCTAATCTGATTTAGCTAAGTGTTTGCATCATGCCTTATTAATCACAAATAATGGGGCTCCAAGGACACCTTGCAGAATCAGGGCTTTGCTCTTCACAGCACTCAGCGTCCACAGATTCTGGCTGCATCCTGCTGGGACTGCTGTAGTCCATGGAGATTCCTCAGGGACGAGTTCCATACTGTATTTCACGGTTTTATTTTAAAACAGGTCTACCAACAGTGCTCTAACCCAGCTTTTTAGGGACACTGCTCTGCTGGACGTGTGATGTCAGGTCAGGAAAGCTTCCAGATTTCACTGGAAGGAAAACTTGCAGTGTGGATCAGTGTTTGTTCCACATGTGGTGGGGTGGGGAGGTGTGTCCTGTCCGTGGGGCTGAGCTGTGAGCACACAAACCACAGGAATTCCATGTGCTGGGAGCCCACCTCTTCCCCTGTGTGCTCAGGGAGATGAGCTGCTCTGCCTGGAGCAGCAGGCAGGGGCTTGGTGTGGTAGAAGAGGAGGAGGAATCTGTGCAAGTGCCCTCAGCAAGGTCAGATCAACCAACCCCTCCCACCAAGGAAGGTTAACGAGAAATAGCAGCAAGTTATGATCAGCTGTACATCCATAAATTGACCTGGCAGGGTGGGATTCATCCCAGAGTACTGAAGGAGCTGGAGCATGTCCTCTACAAAGGCCTTGGGAGTCTGGAGAGGCCCCAGATGACTGAAAAGCCAGCCAGAATTATTCCAGTTTACAAGGAGGGCATGAGGGAAGATGCAGGAGCCTACAGCCCTGTTAGTCTAAGCTCAGTGCCTGGGAAAAATAAAATGAAGATCACACTGGGCACTATTAAAGGCATTTAAAGGACAAGGAAATCATGAGGTGCACACAGCATGGATTCACGTTCCTGCCCAGTCCTGTTCAATATTTTTATCAGTGATCTGGATACAGGAGCTGAATGCACTATGAGTGAGTTTGCTGATGATAATGAACTGGTAGGTGCTGTTGACTGTTGTGAGGGATAAGAGAACTGGCAGTTCTAGAAATAAAATGGGATGGGAATGGCTGGAAAGCAGCCCTGCAAGAAAGGTTTGGGGGTCCTGTGTGGCAGCAGCTCCACAGGAGCCAGTGGATCCACGAGGGCAAACCACATCCTGGACAGGGAAAACACAGGTGGTCAAAAGAGGTGGGTATCCCTCTGTGTTTAGAGGTGATGCTCGAGTGCTGTGTCCAGTTCTGGTTCAGGGACATGGATATGGGTGGTCAAGCACTGGAACAACCTTTCTGTGTTTGGAAGAACCTTTATGGAGAAGTACCTACTGCTCCAAACCTGTCAGTGGTTAAGGAACGTTTGGGCAATGCCCTTAATAACACACTCTAAGTTTTGGCCAGCCCTGAAATGGCTTTTAGATGAGATGGCAGTTGTAGGTTCCTTCCAGCTGAGCTGTTCTTAGTTCCACCTCAGTGGCTGCAGAAAGAAGAGCCTGGTAAGGATGGGGTTTTGCTGGAGGATAACTCTGCTGGCACTGGTGGTAGTGCAAGGAACAGAAATCTGAGCAGAGGGTGGATCCTGTTTCCTCATTTTAGGTGGGAATAAGCTGTTTCTGGGCTTCATGTTTTGAGTATCTAATCTCTGTGGACTGTGAGATTCCCCAGACAAACTGTCTGCTATGTGCACTCATTGGCTTCCCAGATAATTCCCATTTAATGTATTTCCCCTTGGTTTTTCCTGGTGCCTTGTGAATTGCACCACAGTTGGGTTGATATAAAAGCAGGGCTTGAAAAGTTGTTTTAGAAAGTCATGAATGGGCATCAGAGTAGGTGATCCTGCCCCTCCCTGCTTGCTCTCTACAAAACCCTGTACAAAAGGTTGCACAGGGCTGTGCTTGCCTTATGGCAGGTGGAAATGTCCCTTTCTGCGGGGGTAGTAAAGTGAAAGCTTCCAGAAATTTGGGAAAATTCTTGAAAAGGGTGTGGGTGTGTGTCAAAAATCTGATTGTATGTCCAAAACCTTTTGAAAAATAAGTGATGTTGGGTGAGATTTGATTGAACCACTCTTCCAGATCCTCTGAGGAGCACAATCAGTGGGAGCACTCAGCACGAGCTGATGGAGAGGAGCAGAGGATGATTCCATTCAAGACAAGGTCATGGAAGCCTGTCACTAATTTTCTGCCTGTTCTTGTGCTTCTTGAGCTTGTGAACACCCTTTTCTTGCTTGTATCATGCAAGCCAGCCCCTTGCTTGCACCCAGGCGAGGGTGGGTTCTTGTGCCATGCAAGCCATGACAGCAGTCGTGCTGCTGTTCAGCAGAGGCTCTGCTGGAATGAGGGATGTGTTGGTCAAGGGCTTTGTTACTCAGGGTAGTCTCATGCTTGAACCTTTTTTTCTGGTGGAATTCTGAGCCCCAGTGGTTCAGTTTTGGCCTGGCAGAGCCTTGCATAACTTGCAGCTGCTTCTCAGGAGTGTGTGTACCTGTGGCTGTCCCTATTGTGCTTAGATGCTCAAGAGCAACCTGGCGTGAGCAGAGTGCTGGATCCATGCTCCAGCCTTGCCTGCTGCCTTGGGAACAGGAACCTTCACATCTTGACACGTCCTCACTCCACCACCTCACAGCTCGAGGCTGTTTTCTAGCACCTGAGTAATCTTCCCATCCCTTCCAAACCTGCTTGCTTTCTTCCCTGTGCCAGAGGACCAGTGTGTGGAAGGGTTGTGCATCCCTACATGCTGAGCTGCAGCAAGGAATGGGATGCAAGAAACTGCCCTGCATTTCCACTGCGTGGCTCTTGAACCCAAGGCCGCCCTCTGTGTAAGAGACCTGCGTGCTGGATTTGGGATTTGCTTGTTTGAAATTCCAGTCTTGAGAAGGGCAGGGCTATGTGGTGGTGAAGCCCACCACTGTCTGGTGATGGCTGTGGGTTCAAAACCTGCTCACAGCCCAGGAGAAAATAATTTTGATGCCTTTGGCTCTGCTGCTGGTCATGGATCACTCACCCTTCCTTACTAACAGTCAACACAATGTGAGTAAACTGCATTGTTTGTTAGAGGAGCAGGAACAAGATCTTGGCAAAGATTGTCTTGCATGGGATAAGTCCTCCCCAGGCGCTGTCTCAAGCATACACTGAGTGTTCCAAACCTCTGCTTGGAGTCTGACACGTGAGGAATAACTATCCCAGGCTAAAACCTCTCCTCTCCCCCGGCAGTGATTTAGCAGGAAGGTTGTGAGCAGCTGAGCAAACACAGGAGCAGCTGCTCACACGTTCCTTGGCCCTTCTCTCCGGAATGTCCCCTCCATCCCTGGACATCTCTGAGTCTCTAAAGTGGCACCAACTTTGACCTCGGGGCCAAACAGCCTTTGCCTCTGGCCAGAGGTGTCCAGCTGGGGGAACTGTCCCTGCCAGAGGCTGCCACTGCCCATCCTGCCTTAGGGGCAGAGGGGCAGCCAGCTGTGGTGTCCGTGACTTCTGCTCAGCCCTTGTCCCTCCAGATCCTCAGTGTATGACTTGGATGCTTGGAGCTTGGTAGCAGGCCAGCCCCTCTTCTCCAGAGGGGTCAGCAGAGGCACTGGATTTGAATTTTCTGTGGAAAATGGGATGAAGTGCTTCCCCCCTGCACCTGCCAGCAATGTGGGGTGTTTGCTACAGCCAAAAGCAGCAGGTTTTGTCTGACTTCTGCTTAATGTCACATTCCACTGCTCTTGCCTAGACAAGGGATCTATCCCTTATCCTGAGCTGATAATAGGGAGCTGTTTCACACCTTGAGGAGTGCTTGTCCTTCAGTTTGTTTTATACTGTTCTTGGTCTAATTTGAGTTCTGGAATAAACCCACTGTTTTCTTAACATCAGGACAACTCCATCCTGCCCCTTCCCTGAGCATCTCTTTCTCCCCTGTCCCTGTGTGCCACCCTCACGTCCCAGGAGTTGTTTTTGCTGAGCTGCCTGCAAGGGCACATGGGCTGTCCCCAAAGAATTACAGTGATTAACTATTTTTAAATTATTCTTTCCCCCTCCCCTTTTAGCTGTTTTAGAATCTCCTTTCTCAAGGTGGCACAGCACAGGCTTTGGTGATTGTGCCAGTGTCCTCAGTACTTCCCTGGGGCTCTTCCATTTGGGACATTTTGCCCTCTTCCCCACAGATCCTGCTGCACCTGGCTTCCTGATGAAGCATCCCTTCACACCAGCCAGGTACAGTGGCCTTTTCTTTTTGGTGACTTCTGCTTTTCCAGGCATAGTGGAAACAGAAATTTCTGTCCCTTCCCTTCCCTTCCCTTCCCTTCCCTTCCCTTCCCTTCCCTTCCCTTCCCTTCCCTTCCCTTCCCTTCCCTTCCCTTCCCTTCCCTTCCCTTCCCTTCCCTTCCCTTCCCTTCCCTTCCCTT
>CM031865.1:20314589-20431480 GCA_018697195.1 Certhia americana
TATAAATCACTTCCTCTTTAGTCAGCCTGTGGAGAAAACAAGGGGAGAGTGAAACGAGTCTGAAGTAAAATATGAAGCTCCCTTTTATTCCATATTTCAGACAGAGGCAGGCTGTGGGACAGGCAGGGAATGGGCTTTCTGAGCCAGTGCTCTGTGAATTCACACTCTCTTTATGAGCCTCTTCAGTGCATGAAGTGAAGTTTTTAATGGCCATGGCTGCTCACTTTGAATGGCTGTGAAGTCTGGGTCACGGCAGAGCAGCGGCAGAGCAGCGTAAATTCCCTTCCTGTCCGCTGCCATCAGAATTAGCTTTTTCCAAAGTGCAAAGCCTGATGAGGGCGGGTCAGCTTGGAGCTTGGCCATGATGAGGATCTTAATCAGGGCTTCAGCCACAGTTTTCACCCTGATTGTGAAGGAAGAATAGGGTGCTGCTTTTGTGTCTGCCTGGCTTTGTTTAAAGCCTTTCTAGAAGTTACCTTTGGCCAGCTCCCCAAGGGCTTGGAGGTGTCACCTCAATTCTCCATGGAAAATGGACCAGACTTGGTGTACATGAAACTGGGTGGGATAAGTCTGGGCTTTCATACTTAGCTGCTTAGAAGGTTTGTGTGATCTTGGCTTGGGCTCTTTCCTGTCCCACCTGAGGGGTCTCATCCATGGGTCTATCCCTATAAAAGTTCCCAGGAATGAATGTGGTTTTGTCTGTAAAGATTTTGTGTGTTTCCCTCATGGGCAGCTGGGTGGGTGGATGTGATTCACAATGCTGAGTGGGCAAAGGGGAAAGAGCCAGCCCAACTCTGCTTTCCAAGTATCTGTGGATGGGTTAGCTCAGAGAGCTTGGTCAGCACTGCCTTGAGGTGTGAAGGGATCCCAGAGGCTCCTGATCCCACCCAGGCATTGGCACATGCTCCTTGGTTATTGTGGGATGCAAGCACTAGGAAAAGGGGCTTCAAGTTGCAAGGTTGGATATTGAGGGAAATTTCTTCACTGAAAAGGTGGTCACGCACTGGAACAGGCTGCCTGGAGGTGTTCAAAATGAAGTAGATGTGGTGGTTGGAAATACAGGCATGGTGGGATTTGGTTGAAGGTGGGATTTGATGATCTTGAAGGTTTTTTCAACCTTAATGATTCAATGATTCTCTGGCCAGAGCTTTTCCCAGCTCTTTCACACTGCAGCTGTGCTACTTTGTTTTCCAGAAGTTGATCTTTCCAGCCTTTGTTGGCTTCCCTTTGCAAGCCTCCTCCAGCTAAGGCTGAGCCGTGCACTCATTCCACTTTCCAAACCTTTCATCAAAGTGGAAGTCTGGGCACTGTGTGAACTACACTGTTTCTCTTTTATCCCAAATTCAGAAACCTTAAACAAAATAGCCCCTTGGCATTGTTCCTAGGAAACCACTCAGCAGGCAGTTGGAAATAATCATACAGATAATTTACTAGAACACTGCCCATAGGCACATTTTAGTCTTCTCCTCGATTTCTAAAGAAATTGGAAAGAGGGGCAGTGTTACTGTCTTTTGAGAAATAATAGAGGCCCAGGGTTGAACAGGCAGCAATTCTGGAATTTCTTTTGTTGCATTAAGGGAAATATAAAAAACAAAAAACCCAAAACAAAACAAAAAAAAAGACAAAAAAAACCCCCAACCAAAACCTCAACCTGCAAGTAATGGTAAGCAATGTTCTTTTATTCAGATAGAAAAAAGTTCATTGGCAAGTCTTTTCTTTGATACAAGTATCCAGAGGCTATTTTGAGTGCTAGTGAGAGATCTTATTAGGCTCTTGTTTTGAAGAGGGATTAACAAAAGTTTAGGAGGGAAGTAGATTTTGGCTGACATGGTCATATTGTTGCAGTCTTCCCCCACTTCCAAAGTTTTCATCTTCCAAAACTACAGATTTTAATTAAAAAAAAAGGGGGGGAAAATTCTCGGCCTTTCAGCTCTGCAGCACATACAGACAAATAAATTAAAAAGTGGGAGAAGTGGAACTAACCCAATAATCCGTGAAAACCTAATTTCCCTCACAAGCGTCGCTGACGCAAACGTCTCCCCTCTCCCTTCCCCTTCTCCAGTTCAGGGGCAGTGATTGGAGAAATTGGCTAACAAGATCAGAAATTTAATTACCGTTCTGCCTCCCCTTCCCAAGAAATTGGATGTCACACTTCCTTGTAGCCTGTTTTGAAGACGTGCTGGGGCTGGTGTTCACATGACTTGAACCTGACTCCCTACCTTCTCCTTCCACTTTCCTCCCCCTATTCCGCATGGAAATGTCATCCAGGGCAGCTCATCCTTGGATTAGCTGAGATGTGAGAGGCCATGGGTGTACAGAAGGCCATGGAAAGGCTTTGCTGGGCATACATGGAGCCAATTTGGGTTCCTGCTGTTGGAGGGAGCATCAGAGGGGAGAGAGCAGGAATTGGGATGTGCCATGGAGGAACATCTCCAGGCTTTTCCCATGTCTCCCTCCTCATCATCAGAGATGGCTCTGGGTTTGCTCTAATATTTCTCCTCTGCTTCTATGCCTGGGCCACAGACAGCACAAAGAAGAGTTTTCCTGTCTATTCAAGTTGTCTCAGTCTACACTCCCATTTTTTTCCTCTTAGCTCCCAGGCTGAAGATTTTGCAGGGTTCCTGTGGATGCTGAGGAGCACAGCCTGTCTCTGCCTGGCTGTGGTGAGGGCTTGGCAGGGCAGAGATGAATGAGGAGCAGAAAAGAGGAAACATGGCTCGTTTTGTAGTGTCACTTCTATCTCCGGGAGGGATCTGGGACGTGTAATTAGCTGAAAAGGAGGCTGTTCTACATAACACAGGCCTGTTGTCCCCAGCCCAGCAGGCCGGGTGACCCAGCCTTTGGTCTCCTGGCTGGCAATGTCACCACAGTCCCCTGGCAGCACAGCAGCCTCGCTGGAGACAGATGCTCTGTTTATTTTTCCATTTGTATTCCCAGCGTGTCCCTCACCGTGCTAACTGTAAGCCTGGCTTAGAAATTCCCTGCAAGCACCTTATCAGATAATGAATAATGATTTATTGAACATATGGGTAAACAGCACAGATAAGATATAAATACACTTCAGAAGAGCAGTTGAATTTGTAAGGATCTGTACCAAACCCGCCCCGTGGATTCCGGCTCCGCTTCCAGCTGCCACAAAGGCATCTCCTGCCTGGGCTGCTGTGCATCCCTGCAGGTCCCCAACCACAGGGGAAAAACCAAGGGCAAGGGGCAAGGGCAAAGTCACCTGCCAGGAGATGCTCGAAGGGGTGTGGGCATTAATTCACTCTGGCTCTAGGAGTCAGGCTGAAGCACAAGCAGGCTGCAGGACTTGAGCCAAAATTTTAATTTTGATTTGATTTTAAACAAGATTGAAGATTTGTTCACCCACTCGAAACAAAGCAAGGCTGTGGAAGCAGTGCTGCTTACACAGCTAAACCAGGACGGAGACAAGAGGCATGGCTGCTCTGTGACCATGGCTTGGGCCCCAAACCTATGGGAGGGGTGGTATTGGCTTCTGGAAAATGGGTTCCTGGCACTGAACCCTTCCAGGTGCACAAACCAGCCTGCTGGTGTGCTTGGCTATGCTCTGCCTCCCTGTCAATGGATTCTGTACAGCCTGCAAAGAGCAAAATCAGCTCTGTTAGCAGATGGGTACCTGATTTTTGTGCTGTGGCTGCCTCTGGAGGGAGATGAAAGGCAGGATCCAGCTGTAAACCCAGGGATATGATATGAATGTGGTGACAAATGCTGTTTGTGCTGCTCTGGGGTTGGAAAGACTCACTTACCTTCCCTTTTGGAGTAACTCATTCCCAGCAAACACCATCTCAGAGGCCATCCTCAGTGAAATGAGTAGCTGCCCGTGTGCCCTCATTGAGTTTCCCACATCTTTGCTGCTGAGTTTGCTGGTGGAAAGCCCCTTGGAGATTCTGCACTGCTGTTTTCAGGGTTCTTCAGGAGTTGTGTTAAGTCTCCACCCCTGCTGATCCTCCTTGCATCATCTCCTGTGTGGCTGCCCCAGGTGATCTCTCCCACATGCCAGGTGTGTGCAGCTCCTCTCTGCAGCAGAGGACTCTGGATTTATTCTCCCTGCTCCCCTTGAGAGCCACTCCTCCACTTGGTGGCCAGGGGACCTGCCATCAGCCAACCAGCGTTATTTGCAGCCCTTCCAAGGTTGTGGATAAATGATAGCTGTGTTTTTCTCTCTGTTTTATCATCAGTCACCAAAAGCAGGGATGTTCCCCTTCAAACCAGAGGAAAGTCAAACCTTGCTGGGTGGGCTGGTAGGATGTGAAGGGTTGTGAAAGATCTGGCTAATCTTGAGATATTTTAACTCAGCCTGGCATTTTGGGGGTTGTGATGTCCACCTGGACAAGTGGGTAGAGACAATTCTGCATTGTTCAAGCTAACATGGGATAATCCTGTGAGATGCAAAGTGGGGACAGTTCAAGAGTCCTCTGAGATCATCTTTTGTGTGCAGGAGGTTGGTGCAATTGATGAGTGGGAATACTGTTAGTTTGGGGTTTCCATCTTTGGTCCTGACACTTGTGAGTGCCAAGATGTTTTTTCTTCTAATGCTCTGCAACAGTGGTCGCGGCATTTCTTTCCTTGAGGCCTTTGTGGGGGCTTGGAGTATCATTTCCTTTTTTGATTTCGAGATTTTTCAGTGATCCAACATCCCTCTTGCTCCCTCCTGGCTGTGCTCATCACCCTCTTGCTTTATCCCAGCAGGCCTGGCTCACCATCATGTGACTTCTGGGCTAAAAGGTAAGTGACAAAAGCCCAGAGCCTGATAAAGCTCTGTGATCCAATCTCTTGGTGAGTACAGACATGGAGAGAATTCGATTTGCATACATTTCCTATCCGGAATTCCTCTGGAGCTATTGGGAGTCACCATAGCTAACACAGGCTCTGAGCTCTGGGGTTTATGTGCATCAGAAACTACACCCCCTTGCTTTCTTGGAAAGAGATTTACTGGAGCGTTTTTTGTCTTATTGTCCACCTCCCTCCTCCTTTCCTTGTCCATTGGGAGATTTCGTGCTGCTGTGGAGACTCTTTGATCTGAGTTAATTCTTTGACGAAGCTTCACAAGACAATAGGAAAACAGAGCACTGCTCTGGGGAGAATCCTTCCTGCTCAAAAAGAAAAAAGTGGGAATCGTGCTGGCTTGGTGAGTCAGTGCAGCCCGAAGGCAAAGAGCTTCCCTTGCTGCTCCTGGGACTGTACTGCAGTGGTGGACAACGCAGGATGCAGATTCTGCTCTGAGCTGGGGGGAGATGTGAGAAAGGCTGGATACTGGAGGGTTATTTGGATCAGCAAAGGGGGAATCAGAGTGAATGATCATCAAAGAGGATGTGGAGAGTTGCCTGGTGAAGGGACATGGGCCCCATGGGCTTTCCTTGCTCCAGGAAGAGGTTGAGGGATAACTGGTGAGGCACAACCCCGTGGCCTCAGCCAGTTTGGAGTGTGGCCCTTGTGTCCCAGCAAGAGCCAGGGCTGCTGTTAGAGGCATGTCTGGAAGTTTTTAAGCCCAGCTCCTCTTTCCTAAGGTTTGTTGGCTTTCCCACACAATTCGGAGTGGATGTAGCCATGGATCTGGCTCCTGCCACATCAGACTCCTTGTAGCTGATCCTCACCTTGGAGAAGCATCCCCCAAACGAAGCTATGTGTGCCAGGGACCGCCTGGAACCACGGGATCAGCTCCCGTGGGAAAGTCACCGAGCTGCCTCTCGTTGGCCTTGGTGTCTCCTCCTTGCCCTTCCTGTGGTTGCTGCCCCGTTAATTGATTACTCCCCTGTTCAGCCGTTGCTTGTGGAGCTGAATGCACCAAGTTAAAGCGCGAGAGCGGAGAAAAGGGAGCGGTGATTCCAAGCGCTGGGCTCGCATCTGAAAGATTACAGCACGATCTAATGAGCTCATTAATTTCATTTCATTAACCAAACACTGCTTGTGGAGAATGGCAAATATTTAAAGAAGCGCAGCGGGGTCAGAAACACATTTAATTAATGTTGTCACGTGGTGCTGAGAACAGGAGGGGGGAATAAATCCCGATGCCATACATTAACATCCATGGTGACTTCTCTTTTATATTTAATGTGCTGCTTGGGTGAAAGGCCTGCCTGGCTCCTGTGAGCTCGGTGCCTGAGCAGCCGAGTGTGTTTCCTGTTTCCCCTTCCTCCCAGGGTCCATGGAAGCCAGGCAGTGCTGTTACCCCGTTTATAAGGGAATGCTACAGACAAGAGGAGGGGGCTCCATCATGGAGTCCATGGGGGATGATGCTGGTTTCCCTGTGGTCCCTTCTCCTTGCTAGGCCATGCCTACTGTGATTATCACACTAAACTAGTGATACCCCGAGCTTATCAGCTTCCTGTTCAGCCAGCTGGGCACTGTGGGTGCCTCAGTGGGAGTAAAATCCCAAGTGCACAAAAATGATAGGGAAGAGAGGGTCGAGTCCTCTCTCAACCCCTTTGAAGTTTGGTGCACTTGGCTGTTTGTAGGGACTGGTATCAGTCACAGAGGTTACAAGGTGGGTTCTCATTCCCTTCTCCCCAGTCTCTAAGGGAATTTGGATCTGAGGTTTTTTTGGCACCAACTGTCTGCATATTTATTAATCTGTTGTGGAGGTGGGCTTTGCTAAAATCTCATTTTGTTGTGGAGGAGGACATCTCATTTGTGGTTCTTCCGTTAGGGCTGCTGTAAGGCATCTGAGGAAAACTACAGATTGCTTTTCTGATTGCCCTGGTACACTCTGCTTCTTCAGGAAAATTGAATTAGGATGGATACCTGGATTGCACCTGAAGGTCTGGGTTTCTCACTGGCAAATTATTTCTGTGGTTCCAGTTCAAGGAGCATCCCAGCTAAAACAATCTCGGAGGGAGTGGAGCTGGATTTTTACCCTGGAGTCTGGCAGGGCTCTCACGTTTCTGCATGTACTTTGTGACATATCAGGATACTGTTAGCTCTGCTAAAGGGCCTTGCTGTTGAGAGGGCCAGGAGATGGCCCTACTTTAGCAGTCAGCTGAGCTTGCCTGGGATCTCAGTAGGGCCAAGAGTGTGGTACCACAAAAATCTGCTTGGCCAAGGAATTGTAAAGCCAAACCTGCCTCGGGGGACCCCTTCATCCTGCCAGCAAATATCAGGGCTTCACCCATTCCTTCACAAGCCTCTCCTCAGAGCAGAGCTGTGTCTGTGTGGGCAGGACCACTTTTCCCTTGTGATAAAAGCAAATGCCCTGTGCTTGGCAATATTCCTCAGTGGCAATTCCAGCAAGTACTGGTAATGCAGTATTGATGGTGGGGGGACTTCAAAGCAGGGGTGCAGCCTGGCTGGGTGGGTGGGGAGCAGGCAGGGCCAGGGGGCGGGGGGAGTCTCATTAATTCCATACCTGGAGGAAGCTGCTGTGCTCAAAGGCTGAGCATAAATTGTCCATGATTTAGTCCTTCGGTGACAGCTTTCTCCTCAGAGTCTGGCGCTTCCACAGGCAATTCCAAGCAGTAGGTGAAGGCAAAGAGCAGGAGGAGCTGGTGTCCTTTGGCTCTGCTCTGTGGCAGCTCTCCCATTACCCCATCGTTCACCCCTCGCCTTGTCATTACTTGATTCCTCTTTATTGCAATAAAATGAAGCTGTGCGAGTTCATCCTCCAGCACGCAGCACGAACCCCAGTGGCTTGAGGCCAGGTGCTCCCGACAGGCTCAGCTGCTGGGAGCAGCTCTGGGAAAAACTTGCTGCTGGGATGGAGGGGTGGGTGGCTGCCTGGGGCTGAGATGTCTCAGCACCACTCTGGAAGCACTCACGCCCTTGGGTGCCAGCAGAATGAGGGATTTATCTCCTTGTGCTGGGGACCCAGCAGTGCAGATGGCCCAGGATGAGGGATTTGTCCCTCTGTTTTGGGGACCCAGCAGTGCAGATGGCCCAGGATGAGGGATTTGTCCCTCTGTTTTGGAGACCCAGCAGTGCAGATGGCCCAGGATGAGGGATTTGTCCCCCTGTTTTGGGGACCCAGCAGTGGTGTTGGCCCCAGTGGATTCCCTTGGGGAATGCCAAGGGTCAGCTGCTGTAACTGCTCCCTAGGGAAGAGCCCACAGTGCCCATCACTGCACTGAGGCTGGAGAGAGGCAGACACATCTGATGTGAATTCCTGGTGGTTGTTTGGTTGCAGCCTTCCAGCTCTCCTCGAGGGAGAGCGATGGATGAGTGGAGTCTGTGTCCTTGGCTGGCAGCTGATGTCCCAGGGAGCCCTGGGGCCTGTGCCAGATGAGTGTGATTGGTGCCCAGGAGGCAGAGAGTGACAATTTCCATGGTGAGTGGCTTGGAATAGCCTTCCCATTCCCAGCATATGGCTCTTGGGTAGGTCCAGCTTGTGCTTTGTGCTTGGGTGGGTGGTCCCAATATCCAGCTCAGCATGGGAAGAGGCAAAATCCCTCACTTTTCCTTGGGAAGAGCAATAGTCCAGTGTGACCTGGGGAAAGGTCCCTGCAGGTCCAGCCCAGCCATAGGACAATGGTGTTTGTCTGGGCTGAAGTCAGGGGATGGAGCAGGCGGTGAGAACTGTGGGGAGCCTGGCAGGACTCAGCCAGGTTTGGGCAGCCTTGCCAAGTCTTGGAGCCAGGAGGCTGGAAGCGTTTCTGTGCTCTTGGTGACACTCATTGCCCTTTCCCAGGAGGATCTGTCTTTGTCCTGGCTTTGAAGCCATGAGCAAGACGCCCACTGCATCCTGCTGAACCTCTTCTCATGCCTGGAAAGAAAGCCCCTTCTGCCTGGAATCACTGGGACAAAACTTCAGGTGGCTGAAGGAGGAGCTGTGCCCTTCAGCCACTGCCTCAAGGGTCAGCCTTTGCTGCTCTGCCCTTTGTGGGGATTAAAGCAGCCCTTCCCTGTGGCCTCCTGGCTCCTGAAAAAGCCAGATCACACCAGGGATGTGACAGATTGGCCACTGACCTGGAAGGATATCAAATGGAAGGATTTAGCTTCTGGAGGGGGCTTGTCCAAGGAACTCATGGGTGCAGAACCAAAAAAGCTTTCCAAATACCAGTGCTGTCTGTTCTGCTGCTCCTCAGAGGGAGGAACTGGAGTGAAAGAGCACCTGACAGCAAAATGCTCCCTCAACCATGACTATTTCCCAGCATTCCCATTCCCAGCCTCTTTGAGGAAGTGTTTGACCATCTTTGAAGATGTTTTCTAGTTCACTGGTGTCATCTGTGAACAGATTTTTTTTGCCCTACACTCTGAGATTTGGCCCATGACCAGAAGTTTGCTTACCCCTTTTATACTCCAGATCCTTGAATCCCTGACAACTGGCCAGCTCAGGGAAGTGGAAAAACCTTTTCTTTTAAACCTTTCCAGCAATATTGACAAATCAGAATGCTCATGGGATCGGGAAAAACCAGTTTTACCAGTAAGAAACCAAAAGGTAGAATGTCAAACCAAAAACGTGGAATTTGACAGAACGTAAAATAGTATTTTTATGTAGTGATTAATTTTGTCTTTTCAGGGAGAGAGAAATTACCTGCTTGTGAGCTGAAAGGCTAAGATTTTTCCCCAGATTCAGTAGTGGCACCTTCTGCTGTCAGAATTGATGGTTCAGATTATCAAGATACTTCAGGCTTCAATACTTATGCTCTCTTAATTGAGGTATTACAGATACTATGGATTTTTTTTTTAGTACATCCTTTGCTTTTTGTTGTTTTCCATGGTTCAGTGGTTGCTTTGTGGGTGAACTTAGAGTTCTACCCAGAAGGTAAACAGAAATCCTTAAATAAATAATAAAAAAAGAAAGAGAAAAAAAAAAAAAAAAAAGGAGACTCTAAATATAAATCTGTCAAAACCAGACTCCTCTTTCTCTGCAGCAGCATTGAAGGAAAACAATCGATTGCCAGGATCAGCATCCAGAGAGGGAATTGAAGTGAGGGAGCCGGGGGGAATATCCTCCTCGTGGCTGTCAGGGTGGGATCCGGCAGCCCTGGGGCTGGGTGTCCATCAAGGCTGTGGAGACAGATCCATGGACTGTGGAGACAGATCCATGGACTGTGGAGAAAAACCACGGGGGGAATGTCATGAGGTGGCTGAACTCCTGAACAAAAATCCAACAGGTTTCCATGGATTTCACCCTTCGCGGGTGGAAAAGGAAAGAGGAATGTTCTTTTTTGCTGTTTGGACCAAGATTTTACTTGTCCTCCAAGTCAACGTTGTGGAAGATGCCCTCAGAAGATCCAGTTTCTCTGCTCCTGGGAGATGTGCACCTAAAAACTCAGACAGCTTTTGGAATTCTTATCCTTGCTGAAAGTCACAGAAACTGGATTTCCAACAAAACCTTGGCTCACTTTTGGTGGTCCTTCAGTCCATAAAACACCATGCTTCCCTTCTCCAGCTCTTCCCTTGCAAGTCTTCCCTTGCTTCCTCTTCTCAGTAGGCACTCTGGCAGTCATTCCAATTCATGGAATGTTGGGCTGTGGCTGAAGTATTTAAGTCTTTTTTACCAAGGGAAAAAAAAAAAAAATTCTTTTTGTTTCTTATGGAAAAGTTGAGACAAAAAATGGTTTTCATTAGGAATTCCCACGGGAAAGGAACAGCAGACGGAATCCTGTTCTCTGACTAACTCTTGTTTCAAACTCTGAGGCAGAGTGAATCTTTTATAAGCTGTTTTAAAGGAGGGATTGTAAACAGAATTGTCCATGAAAATAGAGAATGTCTTGCACATCCTAAAAAGTGCCGGGCTGTTGTTGTGCAGGAGCTGCTCCCGCTCCACCTCCTCTGATTAAACACCAACACACTGTGCTTAAGCAAAGCCTCCAGGCAGCTTTCCATATTCATAAGACAAGGGCTTTACCAGGAAAGGCGGCTTTTTGGGGGAATGTCAATATGAATATTACAGTCTCTCTGCTCTTTGTATTGTCCCCTAAATCGTCAGAGTGAAATTGTAGGAGATAATGTACAATTATGCTGTCACTAAAGTGTGTGAAGCCGTTTGCAGGAGCTTTGGAGAGAGATCCTTCCAGGAAAGGCAGGGCTGCCTGCTCCTACCTCTGCTGGGCTTCAAAGATGGGCTGAAAGCTGCATTTCACTCTGTGTGTGTGTGTGATACTGTCTGAGCCTCAGGAGTGATGTGTTCTCCTTGTCCTCTTCAGCCATGGAAACATGGCAGATGTTGGGAGTGGAGCTTCCAGAGGAGCAAGAAAAGATGTTAATAACCATCAGGAATGACTCAGGATGACTCAGAGACATTTTGTGCCATCCTAAGGACATGGAGACATATCTCCTTCTCCTCCAGCTAGTACGGATTGGTTTTGTGTGGGTGGAGAGCTTGGGGAACCCATCTTGCCTGGTTCCTCCTTACACAAGGACCAGATTTGGCGTGCAGTTTTGGGCTTGGGAGCGAGGGTTTGCACACTGCTGAGGTTTTGGAGAGGGAACTCTTTTCTCATCACCTGCCGTGTTTCTTGGTTTAAGTCACTGATAAGATCTGTGAAGGACACTGTGGTGACCAAGTGGAGGGGAGGCTGTGACATTTTGCAGCCCTGGAGACAGGCTCCTCTTCCCTCTTTTGTTTTTGTGAGTGATGTCCCCACTTAGGGGTAAATATTATTTTTCTTTCTATTTATAATTAATTTCTACCATGTAATATTTAAATGCACTCGATATTTAAATCCCATACTCTGGAATGTCCAGAGCTGGGGGAGCTGCTGATCCTGGGGCAGCACTGACAAGAGTGGGAGAACATGGTGGTTTAACTGCCCTGTTGGTGCTGGGATGGGTCAGCCTCCTCCTTGCCACTGGGAATTGCAAAAGCCTGTTCTCTGAGCTGCTCCAGGTGGAACAAGGTTGGTTCTGGGGTGGCATTTGTTTAGGATCCCTAGGGAATTGCAGTAGGTGTCACTTGCAGGGATTGCTGACCCACAAGGTCTCTTTCACCTCTTTATTCCCCTGCTCTGAGAATATAAAATCTACTTAGGATTGACAGGTCCAGTTGTGTAACAGCATGGAGCCAGGCTAGTGTCTGCTGGGCTTGGGATCACACAAGTTTGGGATGAAGCCCCTTCTCAGCTGTGCGGTGCCAGAGGGTTGGGGAGACCTTGCAGAGGGGGGCTCCTCTGCCCCATGCCAGGAATGGTAATACTGCCTGGGACTCAGCTGAACCTCGTTCTCTCCTTCTCCCAGTGCAGGGAGATGATTTGCTCACTTGTGAGGAGATGGGGGAAGGCTGGGCTCCAAACCCTGGCTCCTGGTGAGCCAAGATGAAGGAGCACGGAAGAGCGGTGGATAAGAAAAGCCTCCTGTTGCCAAGCAGAGCAGTTTTATTGCAAGTCTCAACGGTATTTATTGTGCTTTCCAAGAGCCCCAGAGCCAGATTTCGTGTAGTTCAGCTGTCACTAAAAGGCAAATGCACAGTTCTGGCCCTCCTGGCCTTGTTGACATCCTGGAAAATGAGATTGCTGAGCGGCAAAGAGCCAGCAGGCAAATACCCCTCCCCAAAGCGTGCTGTCTTCAGACCCCAGAGCAAAACCTGGCACTTGGGGAGCTGTGCTTGGGTTCGTTGGTGCTGATCATCTGTCCAGATTCTTTCTCGCTTGTTCAGGCCACCTCTGAGACCCACAAGGCTTGGCCTGAAAATCTCTTATTCAATGCCATTGATCTCGTGGTAGTGAGCTGTTTCATTTAATTGTTCTCTCTTTGTTTCCCTGGGTTCTTCACTCATTCCCTGACACGAAAGCCTGTCCTTGCTGGTCAGAGTATCCCCAGGTGGGGTCTCCTGGCTGGCAGGGCTGGATGTGGCAGGGGAACATCTCTGGGAAGGGCATGAGTAGAGGAGCATCCCCCTGTCAGCCCTGTGGGCAGTGTTTCACAGAGCAGCCTTTGTGCTGACAGAAGAGTAATGGGATTGTGAGTCTGTGGCTTTTTCCCAAGGGATGTGGGACAAGAGGTTGTCCAGGGAGCAGGCACAGTGAGCCTGGGACCACTGCTAGGCATAAGGAGAAGGTTTGCCTGAGAAAAAGTGTCTGCTCCTGTATTCTGCCCTTTTTTTTTTTTTTTTTTTCAGTTTTTTTGTTTTGTTTTGTTTCTTCCCTCCCACCCCGTTCCCATTAAGATAATGAAATCAGAGGTTATGATTGCGGCTGGGGAAGGAGAAGTGTCAGACCGCCGTCCCTGGGTGGGGTGCGTCGTATCTTCCTTCCTTCCCCAAATACCACCTCTGAGCAGGCATCCGGCCTCGCTCCTCTTTCTGTTTAATTTATGAATAAATAATTGCAGCGGCGGCGAATAAATCAAGCGGCTCTGGCTGCGCTGGCGCTTTGAGCCGGCTCGTTCCCTTCCCTCCATCCCTCCCTGAGCGATGCCTGGCGCAGCTCACAGCATTCCTCCCTCTTCCCTTTCCCTCCCGCTGCCTATTGTCCGCCCCAGCGCCAGCCTGCAGACCTGCCCGCTCCTTTAATTCCCTGCTGGGGGATGCTGTCCCAGGCCACACAAGTGAAAGCATTCCCGAGGCTGAACAAGGTTTCCCGAGGGAGGGCAGGCAGTGGGAACGGCGCAGGGGGGCCCATTTGTTATTCTTTACAGACTCGGGCGGCTTCACTCTTTGGGGGAAGAGTTCTCTGGGATGGTTTTGTGGTTTTCCTTCCAGAGCTGTGGTATTGAAAGATGTCGGGAGCACAGTGTGTGTGTGTGTGTGTGTGCATGTGGATGCTCTGTAGGGCATGACAGGGCTTTGGAGCAGTCAGGTGTAGATTGATGGTCCTTTTTCCCCTCAGAGCCAACAGGTATTGGTAAGAAAAGATTTCTTGGTTCATATCAGTTAGAATCAGCAGCCAGGGCTGTTGTCCTGGGCACGTAGTGGTGTGGAGATGTTTTTTTCAATGCAGACAGGGCTTCTGACAGAATTGGTCCTCACAACAAGGAACAAAACTTTTCCCTGACCCCCAGCTGCAGAGGGGAGAGGGTGGATCTGAGGGTATCGGGAACACCCTGGGGTGCTGGAGGTTCCCTCAGGGATTATTTGTGTTTCTCAGCCTGCCATTAATCCCTATTTTACCCCAAGCAGAGCTTGTCAGTCCCCAGCATCCCCCACACAGTGCCTTACAAAGTGTGGAATAAGCTGCCAGCCAGGCCAGTCCAGATGTTAATCCTTTGCCAGCTGGATTTTCCCAAGGCCTGTTGGATGTGACCATTCAGTGCAGGTGCCACTTCTTTATGAATTCTCCAGTCTCAGAGCAGCTGGGAGGGGTGTGAGGCTGTCCCTCCCACAGCAGAGGCTGTTTGCATCCTGCACCCTTTCCATTGGCAGTTTCCCATCCCAGCTGCTACCCCAGCTTCTGCTCTGTCCTGTACTATCCCATCCCATGCCATGCTGCTGTGTGCTGCTCATGCTTTAAATGCTTCTTCCATAGCTGTTGGCTGGGAGGCAGAGCAGGAGAGATGAGTGGCCACTCCCTATGGAACGGAGGGAAATGGGAATTTGTGTGTCTGCAGCTTCCCAGGGTGTTCCTGCTAATGCTGGGGTCATACGTGGTGTTACTGAAGTACCAAATGCATGGGAGGAATAAATAGGATTGGGAGGTTTGTCCAAGAGAGCTGGAGAGGGACTTCTGGCAAGGATGTGAAATGACAGGTCAAGGGAGGATGGCTTAATGTTGAAAAGGGCAGGTTTGGATGGGATATTAGCAAGGAATTCCTCCCTGTGAGGGTGATAAGACCCTGGCACAGCTGCCCAGAGGAGCTGTGGCTGCCCCTGGCTCTCTGGAAGTGTTCAAGGCCAGGCTGGATGGGGTCTGGAGCAAGCTGGGATAGCTGAAGGTTCTTAAGGTCCCTTCCAACCCAAACCATTCTCAAATTCCATGATTTGGGAGCTGAAAAGGGACTGTGATTGTGTAAGGCCATGTGACACTCAGCCAGATGTGTGTTGCTGGCTGCCCTTCCTTGAGACCAGCCAGGCCCCCATGGAACATCCTTTAATGGACTGGTGATTGCTTCAAGTGCTGTAGAATGTATGGAACAGAGCCAGGAAAAGAGCCATGGGACAGGGGAAAAGGCACATGGAGACTTTTGCACTGATACTGACCCACCCCAGCTGAGGAATACTCAGATATTGGAGGGGAGGTCAACAACAACAGCAAACAAATATTGCTCAGGGAGCATCTCTGCTCGTGAGTAGGAGCCAATCCCAGCAAGGAGCTGTTCTCTCTGAAACCTGGGCATGCTCCTGCAGCTGGGCCTCAGCCACCTGCCAGGCTGGAATGGCAGGCTGGGGATTCTATGATCTGACAGTGGGTTTGTGGCTCAAACCCTCCTGGGACCTCAACGGAGCAACTTGTTGCACCTCTCCCAGGAGATGGAGAGAAATACTTGTCTCTATTCCTACTCCAGGGCTTTGAATCTAATTTTGCAGTTCTGTATAAAATTTGGTATTGCTGGATGGTGTTCTCTGGGAGTTGCATCTAAATCTAGAAACACTCTGTAAAAACACTCTGCATACATTTCTTTCTTTTAATTATTTTTTTAACCCTGAGCCAATCAGTTTTGGGTGAAGTTCTGGGCCACATTAGACTTCAAGAAACAGAAGAAATGCATGATGTCATCAATTGTGTGCCGTCACATGCTCTTGAAATGCCATCAGACTTGCTAAATATTCAGTGTATATTTTCTGTCTCAACAGACTGTGTTGGCTGAAACTGCTTATGCAAATGAAAAGCTGTACCTCTTCAATAGATTGTTAGGAGCTGATCCTGAATAATTGGGGTTGAACGGAGCAGTAGGTGGGAGAAGTCAGCAGAGGCAATAATTAATCAAGTGGCTTCTTGTCTGGGCTGGCTGTGGATCCCAGAAAACCCTCTGTGAAGACAGGATAGGCTCCATGGAGCCTGATGTTCCTTTCCAACCCTTGCAAATGCCTTGCAGGAGCCCGAGTTATGCAAAAAGCCTTTTTTAGGTTTTGCCCAGCAACTCCCAAGGGAAGTCTGTTAGAAAGTCTCAGCATGTGTTTCTAAACTCCAGCTTATATTCATTCCCAGCTGCTTTGTTCATCGACTGGAATGGCTCTTTCCCCCCTATTTTCCTCCCTCCCTTTTTCCTTCTCCAGCCCTCCATGTATTTCCAGACCCCAGCCATGTCCCTTCTTGGCTTTTGTTTTGCTGGACTAAGTGAGCCGAGCTCTTTTCATCTCCCCTCAAAAGGCAAAGCTGTTTCTTGTATCACCCTCTATTTTTGCAGGTCTTTTTGATCTGAAGTGGACCCAGTCTCCCAAATCAGAGCTTTGAAAGATGACAGCTCCCTTTCCATGGAGATGTTGGATGCTGGAATGGGGGGTGTGAGAGCAAGGAGCCCACATTCCAACCACAAGCCCCAGAGGGAAGCACAGCACTGCCAGAAGCAAGAAGCAAGGAACTCATTTCACACTCAGGCAAGTCCCTGATAAAGGAAGGATTTTTCCTGTTGTAAAATGGGATATATGCAAAAAATAAGAAGTGGAATTGATTCATCTGGGTGACTGAAAAGAGTTAATCGATAAAATAACAGTTTCCACCTTTTTTATGAGAAATTAGCTGATTAGAAAGTTGATTAATGGGATGATTTTTCATGAGTGTAATTAAAGCACTGCATGGCTTCTCGTGTAATTGATATTTAATGCCTACATGGAAAGCTGCTTTTCTATAAGGAACAGTGTAGGGTTGTAATTTTTTTTTCAATTAAGCACCTGTGAGTTGGGCAGAGGAGAGGCCAAGGGGCTCATCAACAATGGGGAAGGAGAGAGAAGAGGATGGGATGCAACAGGTCAGGACATTCCTAAGAAATGGGAAAATTTCAGCATTCCGGAGACATATATGGGATAAGGCAGAGAGACTGGAATCTATAAGCAGGAGGGACAGTGGGTTTTCTTCTGAGAACAGAGGTCTGAGGGTCTAAGCTTCAAAAAACCAACAGAAAGTCCAGAAACAGCACTCCAACTTCTCTTGGAGGATGATAGGAGAGCAGCAAGTCATCCCTCCAGTATCTCTCTGACACTTAGTGAAAAGTTCAAAGAAACTTGATAAAAGTATGGTGGTGCTTCTTCTCCTCCTGTTGTTCTGTTCCAGGTCTGGCACTGAGGAGGCCTCCTCAGCCAGGGGTGGAGACTTTGTGCGTGCTTGTCTGGGAGGAACTATCCTTATGGGCTTTATCTGTAAAATCTTGGACCATTTCCCAACAGAAACAGTGAAGCCTTGGCAAAGCTGGATGATTTTTCTGGAAGATCTGCTCCAGCCCAATGGGAAAGTGTACCTATCTTGTGCTCCCAGTGCATCAGAATCCATAATTTCTGTGGTCTTCCCTGTCCTTGAGGTCCCTTAACTCTCCAGTTGAAATGAAAGTGTTGGACGTTGCAGAATCCCAGAATGGGTGAGGCAGTGAGTCCTGTGGTCCTGCAATATCTTCAGTGAGGGAGACTCCCCTCTCTCTGGACAATCTGTTCAGTGCTCAGTCACTGCACAGGAAAAGTTCTTCCTCCTCTTCATCTGGAACTTCCTGGCCATCAGTTTGTGTCCATTGCCTCTTGTCCTTGTGTCCTGATCCCTTTGCCTTGTGGCTTCTCTGGCAGCACTTGTGGCCTGAGCACTCTGGCCATGTGAAAAAGACCTGGTCCAAAATATAGGACAGGCTCTGTGCTAATTTTAGCAGTTTTTTGGCAACAATGAAGGATGTGAAGAGAAATGATGGAGGTACAGAGCATTGCCAAGTGTCCACACACAGAGTTTTAGGCTGTAGCTCATAGTGAGTTATTTGATCTTAGATTACTGGGACATTCCAGTACCTGAAGGAGCTGACAAGAAAAATGAAGAGAGACTGTTTACAAGAGTCTGGAGTACCAAGACATGGGGAATGGCTTCCCACTGCCAAAGAATAGGTTTAGACTGGATGTTGGAAAGGAACTCTTCTTGTGAGGGAGGTGAGGCCCCAGCACAGTTGTCCAGAGCAGCTGTGGCTGTTCCATCCCTGGAAGTGTTCCAGGCCAGGCTGGACAGGGCTTGGAGCAACCTGGGATAGTGGGAGGTGTTCCTGCCCATGGAACTGGATGAGAATGAAGGTCCCTTCCAATCCAGGCCATTCCATGATTCTCTGTATGCATCTCCTCCACTAAAGAGAAGATATTTGGTCCTGCCTGCTATGTCCTCTGTCTCTTTTAATTAGCAGAATTAATCCAGGTTTTCTTCCCTGACAGAGGTTTCCAGCCCTCACTGCAGGGAAGCTGTGAGGGATCACAGCAGTGGATGATCCTGAGGCTCACTCCACTGGAAAAGCAACTCCAAATCTCCTCCCATCCAAGATTTTGTCTGTGTGTTGGGCAGCACGGGTGGCAGCTGTGCTGTGAGACCAGGAACCTGCCACTGATGCATTATGAACATTTTGTTTTGTTTTCCTTTTCCTTGGAGCGAGAGTAGTTGGAAGGTGGAAAGATGGTGCTAAATTGTGTTTCTTGCACGTCTGTTGAATTACAACATGTCTGAGTGACCTCCCCGAAGAGTCAGACAAGCCTTGGCACAACGTCATAACTCTCAGGCACTCAGAAATGCACACAAACACTCTGGTGCACCGGCAGGAATTCCAGACCTCACATGCTGGGTGATGGATGCTGCCCACATCCACAGGAGAAGGCCTCTCCTCTTTTGTCCGGGAGCAAAATGTTAATGAATTCCTCTGGAATGGCAGAGGAATCAGTGGTGGGTTTTAAAGCTGCTAGCCCTGATTGCTTCTGAGAGAGATGCTCTAGAAATGATGGCCCAGGCCAATCTGCAATCTTTTTTCCTTGTAGTCAGCCAAACAGCAAGAAAGCTTCAGCACAGAAAGTTTGCTTGTCATTTTTATTCTAAAGCAATGGAATGTGTGGGATATGCCAAATCCACTCTGTTAGGATTCCATTAAATCCTCTTTTTTTTTTTTTTTTTTTTTTCCTTTTTATTTTGTGTGTGCATATAAATCTTTATTTTCTCTAATTGTAGATTAAATTTTTTTACTCTGGCTTCAGATTGCATTCTCTAAAAAAGTAAACTCCAGCAAACAAACACTTTTATCCTGAAGCTTTTATCATCTCTGAGTGCTGACTTCTTGTTTTGGTAGAAAATATTTCCTTGTCTCAGTGCAAGCTTGGAGATGGCAGAATTTTTGAGGGTTGTGGTGTATGATTCAAATCCCAAAATGTCTGTTTCTGGGAAAGGGTGAATCCTTCTGGTATTCCTGCAGCTCTTTCCATGGGCAAACTGGGGAGGAAAGCTTTACATTTTAATTGTGTTGTGCTGTTAACCCTGATGTGAACGCAGTGAAAGACCCCAGGGAGAAACAGTCCCTTTGGACTGAAATTGGGTCTCATCTGAGTACGAATTAAAATTGTGGCAAATTTAGTCTGGGCATAACTGCAATTATTTGGTTCTATTCACTATCCCTCCCCAGCTGGCATTGCTACAAGAGCTCACTGTTACTGGCGGAGAGAGCACTTCCACATCCCGGAGTTTGCTCCTTAATCCAATTTGGATAGCTGGCAGATGGACAGGCTGTCACTGCCTCCCTCTGCGTGGCTGACATCGGCTGAGTCTCGATGCTCCCTGCTCCGCAGCTTGTGCTGAGAGCAGAGCAGGCTTTGAAACGGGTGGGAATCCCACAGTTTGTGTGCCAAAGCCTGGCTTGGGATGGCTGTTTCACAAGGGGGAAATGGCTGAAATGACCACGAGTGTAACCTGGTTGTGTGGAAATGTCACCTGTAGGGCAGTCTGTGGCAGTGCCATGGTCTGTCCATGGGGGCTCGGGAGCTGCACTGCAGCAGGAGGAACCATCACTGTGGGAAGTGTGACTGGAACCAGCCCTTGCCAGTTATCCATCAGCTGCTGATGAGAAACAGGTTCAGTGATCTCCCTAAGACAATTCCTGAGGGCTTGTGTCTCCCACAGAAACTGGAGATGGTACAGGCAGACTGTGCCTCACCAGATGTGGGATGGGGAGGCTGAGCTGGCTGTCTCAGCTGCTGCTCTTCTTATTTATTGATGTGGTGTCCTTGGGAATGTGGGTCTTCTTGGGAATGTGGCTCTCCTTGCTGCTGGAGGACAGGGAGTCATTAAAGTATTTTGAAGGAGAGCAGGAGAAACCGGAGAGTTCATGGAGCTGTGCACAGAATTGATCTCCAAGATGTGGTCTGCAATCCTTGCAGTGAGCTCCCGTGTCTGTTGCTTACTTTGATCAAAGTCTTCCAATGTTTCTTCCCTCATTTTTGGGTTCAGTCCATGGACAGGAGCATTCTGATCCAAAGTCCAGATGTTGGAGAGCAAATTGTTGCACCGAGATGGCCCAGAGGGCTTCTCCAGGTGCTTGAATTACTACTCTGTGATTAATTGCCATGAGCCCCTCCGTGCATCTCGCCCTATTTCCATGGCAAGGTTATTCCATAAGAGGATGTTTGGCTCCGTTGGCTCACACGTGGTCATGGCTGAGCTGTGGGTGCCTGTGATCCTGTAAAACATCTGTCTCTTTGCTCTGCTACCATTTTTCAAGGGCCACCTCAGAAGAATTTGGGCTCATCTCGAGTTTTTCTTGGGGGAATGGGGCAGGGCCAGGACAGGCTGCCCAGCCCCACACTTCCAGCACAGCCACGCTTGCTCATGCTTTGGCATCCAGCAGGGAATTTCTCACTGATCACAACACAACGAGAGGGAAGCATAAATGAATTATAAAGATTAAAAAATAAGTCCAACTACTTTTCATTTTCCTAAGTGCCCATTTTTCTTAACTATTCCTCCAAATAATCGTCTCGTTGGGTTTCTTCTGTTTCCTCGATGCTGTTGTTGTTCTGTGGATTCCACGTCACTCAGCAAATGTCTCCCCTCTCCTTCCAGCCAACTTGCACAATACATTACAATTACACAATTATGCTGTTGTAATCAAATAATTAAGTTGCACATTAAACACGAATTAGAACTCACAAAGGAAGGAGCTTCAGACATGGGCACAGAATAGGAGGGAGTGAGCCAGGCAGAATTGGTGCTAATTGCATCTTGCTTTTCAATGACTCCAGGTTTTTTGTCTCAGGTGGCAAAAATGGCAGTGGACTGAGGCTGCTGACGTTTAAATAAGCAGGCAGGTTTAGTGAGTGACTTCCCTGCAGAGAGGAACAAGACTTGGTGACCAAACACACCCAGAAAGAAAAATGGAATAATTTGGAAGCCTGTTGGATTCCAGTCTATTGAAATCAACTTTAATTGAAGATCAGGATCAGCTCTGCCAGGAAAAGGAGACCTGTCCCTCACCATGGTGGGACTCAGCTGTTCTGAGAGGAGAAGGCTGTGAAGTCTTTGGGAGGTCATTATTTTAGCAGTGGGGTTGGGATGTCTTTGGGATGGCGTTATTTTAGCTGTGGGAGGGGAGCAGTGAATGAGTTGGTGGGTAGGTCATAGATGTGTTTTCTCCTTTTTTATTGTTTGTTGATAAAGAAAAAATAACACCCAACAGACCCAGATCAGTGCTCTGGCCTGATCCTGACTCTAATTTGATCTCACTCAGAGCCTCGTGGCTCGGGGCAGTTGGGATTCTCCATTCAGGGTAGATCCAAGAGTCAAAAGCTGTGATGCCACTGCTTCTAAATCAAACCCTTTAGGATGAGGTCTAGAACAAAAGAGAGCCCTGGGCTGGTCTGACTAATTGACTGAAATCTGATTTTTCACACAGTTTTGGGGGAATTTTTCAAAGGATTCTGTGTTAGTATTGGACAAAACCCCTCTTCTGATGCCTACCATAGCTGGGAAGTGGCAGAAGGAGCTGAGGTGACATGATTGCCTCCCCACCAGGTTTCAGGAGTGGGCTGGAGAACAGCCTGTAGCCTTCAGCTGCATTTCTGCAGCAGTGACTGCAGTCTAGGGAAACTAGAGATCAAATCTGAGCAGAAATTGCAGGCATGGAGGGAGGACTCTGGGGAATGAGAGCAAACATGTGCCCAGTTTGATATGCCAAATTAAAGGCATCTGTGTGGTCAGTCTTTGCGAGTAGGATCACAGTCCCTTCCCAAAACCTTTGATTATTAAGCTTCTAAGAATTGCATTTTTAATGGGAATTTTATTCTTGTAATTAGGAGCCAATGTTTGTGCTCAGTAATTGCACAGAGGGGAGAAGGAACATTCTCTGCTGCATCAGTCAGTGCCGGATGGGGAAGAGTGTTTGTAAATCAGGAACCAGCAAGTTTCAGCAGCCTGGAAGTCTTCCATCTATGGGATGATGTGTCTTTGGCCTCTCAGGAAATCCCAGTGGCTGCAGGAGCCAGTGGGGAAGTGAGGAGATCAGCTGAGGTCCATCAGGATCCATCTTGTCTCTCTCTGGTGCTGCTCCCATCACGCTGCAGCAGCCGCTTAGGGAATGTGGAGTATGGGCAGAGCTTTCCTGGGATTCCCACCATGGCACTGCTGTGTCCTACTGCCTGTTCTAGAGTCCTGCTGGAGCTGTGGTCCCTCTCCTTGCTCAGAGCTGTCATGCTCCCACACAAACTGTGCCTATCCCAGGTAATCACGTGGAAAAAGGTCACAGCAGCATCTCTGCTCCAGGGGTTGGGAAGTGGAGAGGAAGATGTGGTGCAGGAAACTCCAGCCACGCTTTGGCACCATAATTTTCCCTAAAAATGAGAAAAAACCCCAGTCCTGCAGAATGTTTGGAAATCCCTGCTTTCAGCACACATATTCATGCTTAAATAACAAAAAAAAAAAATATTGCTGAGCTTTAGGAAAAAAGCTCTTTGATGTATTAAATCTGATTGACTGGGTTCCTGGAGCATGTATAGACTTCACACAATGCAAATGGTGCTGATTAGATAAGATGGTGTTTAAAAGGAAAAAAATCCCAGCCATAGAAAGGAGATGCAATTAGATTAACAGATCCAAGGCTGTAAGTGCAGACCGAATGGGCTATAAACAATTTAAGGCTTGGGAGAAGGCCAGTGTTGCTGAGTGTTCATTTATAGTCCAGTGTGCTGGCTCTTTAATCCAAGAGGAGAAAGCAAGGAGGAAGAGGAAAAAATTCTGGGAAGGGTGATTTTTCACACTGAGACCTCATCAGGTCATCTTCCAAGATTTCTGAGCATCTCTGCATCCACCTAATATTGAATATATACTTAAAAACAATAGATATATCTATATATAGCCACTGAAACCCCAGAGCTGTGTGTTTATTCAACCCTCCTGCCTCTCTTGGCTGTTTGTGTGAGCATCTGTTCTTGTTTAAATCACACATTCTTGTGTCCACATCCAGGAGAACGGTGGGAGATCCCCAAGTGAACCACCAAGGCACCACTTGCTCTTCCACCTGGAATGTGGCTTTAAAAGCAACACTCCAAATCACTCCTCTTTGGGGTTTTCTTTTGCATGCAGTCAATGGAGTCTCCTTAAGAATTTCTGAGAGTTTTTCTGGACACATGAATTCGTTGTTTGGGTCCTTTGAGCTTTGGGGGCAGGAGAGGGATGCTGGAGGTTCATGTGAATATTCCTGTTTTCCTACAGCAGTGCTTCTGGGAGTTGAGTGTTTATGTAGCCTCCTATTAAAGAAAAAAGGGATTCTGAGGAGACAGGAAGAAGAAAAGCCTGGGAGCTGAAGCTGGATGTACTCTGAGGTTATGAAATCCAACCAAGTGCCCATCCCCAGGCTTTTTGGATAGTGAGTGATGGGACTGAATTCCCACGGGGTGACTGTGGAGATGTCCATGGGGGCAGATCTTCACGTCCCTGCTCTCTCAAATATTCATGAACTTCCTTTCGGAGAGAAAAATCCCCTGCAAACAGTAAATAATTTTCTGATACATGGAATCAGGGACACTCACTTTCTTCTGGGGATGGTTTTGTCTTTTATTTAACAACACCTACAAATCTGAAATACCAGAACCCTATGCAGAGGGGAATTTCTGGTTGCCTGAATGGCTTTGATCCCCTCTGTAAATCTGTGTGTGGAAGGAAGGAAGATGTTTTTCTCACTGTTCTTTATTTCCTACCCTGATTTCTAACCTGTCTTCTCATTTGTTTTATGTCCCTGTCCTTCACTGCAGGATGGCATCACCTCCTAATATAGCAGGGTCTGCCAGTTCTGTTATTTGCTCTTTACTTCTTTTTGCAGCTTGTTAATGAAGAGGTGACAACAGATGGGTCTGGGAGCGATCTCTGCCGAGCCCACCAGGCACGTCTCCCCTTCCTGACATGCCGCTGTTTGTCACTTTGCCTGCTTTATGGTTCCTTTCTCCCTTCCTGAAGCACACGCCTTTTCTCATGTCCAAGTCAATTTGAACAGAGCATCTGAGTGATCTTTCCTGGGATGCTGGCTCAAATGTGTTTCTAAAGCTGAAATACGCTTTTCTGCTTCAGTTGGATGGAAGAATGGAGAATGTTGGACCAGGTAGGGGCTGAAAAATCAGTGTTCTGATTATTTCAGGCCATGTTTGAGGATGGCTCAGCCTTGGGAACCCTCTCTGGCATGTGTCCCCATCCTAGTGGTCTCTGCTCTCAGTAGGGGCAGTGGCTGCAGCTCTTGGCCACAGGCAGCTGGTAAGGTTTGACAGGGACACCAGCCCTGCTCCTCAGTGTCGCCCTCGCAGGGAGGGGCTGTCCCAGGGGAGTGGCAGGCAATGAACCTCTGTGTCCTACAGATACCAGCTATAACAGAGTCCTCCCTGAAAGTCTTGGAACAAACGAAGCTAAGAGGAAATGTTCTAACACAGCTCATCCACCCATCATAGCCCAGCTGAGAACTTCACCCCTTGAGGGACTGGTCTGTGACCCCCCTTGCCTTAGGAGGCCCTTTTGGAATGTGGTTGCCACCAGCAAGGTGAGAACTATGGCAATAAATTTCATATGACAGGTCCCAAATAGAAGTGTGGCTTGGCTTTCCACCCCTCCCTTGGCTGGGACAAAGCTTGGGAACAGGGAGGAAGCCTTTGTCTGTCCCTCCTCAGAGCCAGCAGGATGTCCCAGAGTGGCTGTGTTCCAGAACAGCCTCTGCTTTTACTCTGGCAGAGCTGGATTTGCCTTATGGCATCTGATGATTTTCCCTCCTCCCTAATTGGTTCCGTTAATTTATTGTGGACAGGAGCTTGTTCTGCCAAGTGCTAATTGTAAAGGTTATTGTTTCTGCCCTTTTCAAAGCACAGCAGGAAACCCTTCAATTCCATCACATGAAAAACAAGACAGAAAAAGCCAAAAAGTTTTTGGGCTGGAGGTGTGCCCATCATCCCATGCGGTGTTTGTGCCATGGAGCACGGGCTGCCATTTCCTTCCCTTTGCAGGGGGAAGCCTCCTGTCCATGGGATGGAGGCTTGGGTTCTTCCTCACCATGATGAAATGTGCCCTGGATCACAGGTGTCCTTTATCCTTTGACCTCTTTGGGCCTAGATTTGAGAGTTAGGATGAGTGTATTCCAAAGGCTGGAAGCTCATGGAATGGTGTCATTGCCTGTGTGAGAATTCTTCCTGTCCCTGGGCATGCCTAGCAACATTTTTCCAAGGAGCAAGCCTGGGCTGACACAAGGGTGGTGGCATCTTGTCCCCCACTGTGGTTTCTTGTGGTATCTGATGCTGCCTTCTCCACCCTGTGGATGAGTCACTGTTGTTCCCAGGTTTTCTGAGCTGGCTGTAGCCCATCCTGCCCCTGGTGAAGGGAGCCAGGCACCCTGGAATCTGGAAGGGCTTTCCTGGCTACAGAAGTTGGGCACCCTGGGTGATGTGGAATGTCTCAAAGCCAAGGTTTTTTCTAGCATGGGAAAGGAGGAAGAGTTACTGCTCGGCCATTTGCTGCCAGGGCTTCAGCATCTGCCTGGATTAATCTGGATTTCATGGTGGGCAGCAGCCATTTAGCACAAGTGCCTGGCATTACAGTTCTGGTGGATTTTGGAGAAGAAAACCCCAGGGTCTTTCAGGGGGGTTTCTGCCAAGCTGTAAAGCTCATCCTGGTTCTCCGCGCTGCTGGAAAACCTGGTGGAGCTCTTCCTCCTTCATGGGCCCATAGGTGTTCCTGCCACGCCTGAGCATCCTTTCTCTGTGCTTTCCTCAGCCTCTGTCCCCTGGGGCTCTGTATTTGCTCTCCCAGGCTTTGTTTCCACCGCAGGGTTTACTCTGGCTCGTGTCCTCTTTATCTCATATCATGGCTGGTGTTTGTTTTTGTTCAGCAGCTCAGAAGCTTTTGGAAATGAGTGTTTATAAACAGAGGGATGTTTGGGACCACATTTGGATCCAGCAGCAGACTCCAGGGGCATTTTATACAGATTATAGGGATGACTTTGTGCTGTTTCTTCCCTGCCCTCTGGCCCAGTATCCTTCTCGTTCAGTCTTTTCCACAAAGCTCAGGCTTTCCCCTCCTCTTCAGCTCTCTCTGGTCTCACTCCCAGTGGGTACCCAAGGCGAACCACCCCTCCCTGGGCAGGTATGCACAGACTAACAGATTCATGACACATATTTCATTCTGTTCCAGTCTAGTCTAATGAAACATGATAAATGTTTTACCCTAAGTTTTACCAGCATTCTGTTTCCCCTATACAGAAAGTCTGGCTGGCACCTGTGGGCAGCACTTGCATGTGAAAGAAGCACCGTTAAAATCCAGATTTCAGGGAAGGAGTGCATATATCAAATTTAAAGGCGCTTTTGAGCTTAAGATATAAAGGCAAATTACATTTTATAGTGTGACTTTAATAGCTGAGGAGCTTTGCAGGCAGCGAGGTGGCTGGTGGCAGCTCAGGCAGTATGTAGGACACCGTGCCAGCCATATGTGTCGCCATATCTCACACGCAGCCTTGCAAGTCATTGCTTTTTATTGAAGGCAGGAACTTGCCAGGATGTCAAGGCTGTCTTCTGCACTTTTGAAGAAGTGCCATGCTGTCTGTAATCCCCAAAGGCTGGTGACAGGAGGGCAGCAGGCAGGGCCCCACCAGGTATCTCCTGTTCTCTGTGCCCCGTGTGGGGGAGCCGAGGCTGGGCTCCACTTCAGCATGTGCCCTTTTCTCTTCATAGTGAAGAGCCACTTTTTATTCCTGTGTGCCAGGCTTCTTTCCTGCTGCCTTCATCCTCATGTTTTCCATCTGTCCTTCTGCCTAGCCATCCTTCCTCACGAATTCACATATCTTTTCTTCCCAAGTTTTGGCTGAGCCTCGCTGTCTTTGTGTTGGGTGCTTTGTGAAAGCTCGTCCTAATACCTGGCCAGGACAAAAGCCTGACCTCTTGCAGGACCAAATGATGCAGCATTTTTTTTACATTGTTGGCTAGAGGACAGACTCCATGGATCTATATCTCCCAGATATCCCAGGGCTTTTTCTGGGGCTCAGTGTGTGCTCTGAAAGCTGCTTGTAGGAGAAAGACAGCTCCATGTGGTGCATGAAATGGGTGTTGTTTCACATGCCACAAACTGAGCGAGAATGCTGGTGGTGAAAAAGTCCAATCACAAAGGAATCTTTCTTGGTTATTCAATTTGTGCAATATCTTATTAGAGGGGAAAACCAACTGTTATCTGTCCAGGAAAGGTTAATATAATAATAAGCAGATACTGACTTCTATTGAGATGAACATGATGATTTATTGACCCGAGAGGCAAATATGCAGTGAAGCAAAGCCAGGGTCAATATTCACCAGGAGTAGAATAAATTCTCACATTTCCTACAATGGTGAGACCACACACATTGGTGTCACCAAAACACATTGGTGTTGGTAGTTGCTTCTTCAGTGAGACAACTAAATATGGCAGACTTCCAACAGGTACTTTCTTTAGAGAAAATGTCAATTTAGAAATGTTCCCTTTGGATGTTTTTGTCCTTCCAAACACTTTATGAAGTATTTAAAAGTACTTTTGTAAAAACCAACCAAACAATAAAAGCAACTCCCAAGGGTCGCAGTAGTTTTGGATTGCCAGATGTATTTCTTGAATAAATGATGTCATTTTATTGCATTTTATTTTGCTTTATTACAGAAATGCTCGGCTTTCAGCTTCTAAGCCTGGCAACTTCCAGCCCTATTGGAGATGTTTCTGCACACGTTTTCATTTTGATTGCAAGCCCGTTTGTCATTTCTGAAATGCCTCAACTCAGAAATGTCAAGCATCTCTTGTAGTCAGCATGGAGAAAGGCAGCTCAGAATGCTGGCACCTGCTGCAGGGAGCAGCATCCTGCTGTGCTGGACCACACAGCCATGGACATGGGGGATTTTTTGGGAGCAGGGAGCTGCAGCACGTGGGGATAAACTGGTGCTTGGTTGGGCTGTGGTGAGGATCACCCTCTACAAGAAGTGTTTGCTGAGTTCTCTGCTCTGCCAGAGTTTGTGGTGCCCAAAACCTGATCCTGGGAGTTGGTCCCTGCCAGCTGCTCCTCCTGGGTGAGAAGGACAAATCCCTGCCTTGTAACATGCCAAAAACTCCAGGGGGATGGGCATGGCAGGAATTGTAAACACACCCCGTGGGAGGAGGGAGAGGAATTGCACTTCTTCAACTTGAGCAAAGTGACATGAACAGGGATATTATTTTAGAAAGTTTATCTCTTTTGTATCTATGGTGACAAGATCTTTATCGGGGTAAGACAGACTCCCGGGCTGTCTGCTCCTTGTTATCTCAGGGTAGGATGACAGTCTAAGTGTCACGTCTAGAAATGTTATCTCTCCTTTATTATTTCACTTGTGAGGGGCTAACTGGAGTGTTATCAGGGTGTTTACAATCAAAACACGTGCAGCTCAAGTGATAAAAGGGAGAACAGACATCTGATCTCCAAGGATATGAAGACAATGCAGCCTTGAGCAGGAGGAGATGGATCTTATTATTGAAAATGGTTTGGCAAGCTGGGAATGGACAAACAAATTCAGATCATAAGCTTGAGAGATGGGCTGAGGGAGAGGCTCACACTCAGACTCCTGCAGAAAATGGAAAAGTGATTGTATCAACAGCAGTCTTGGCTAAAAGAGAAATATTTTCCAATAAAACTTATATGACTTTTTTCTTCTTTCTGTACTCTCTTCTCACTTGGAATGTGATATGGAAAGCTGTCAGGTCCAGTGAGTGGAGTAGAGTTGCTTTAAGCCAGTCAGGATCTGAGGAAGCTTAGCCAGGCTTGGAGGGAGGAGAGCAGAGAACTGCCAAGGCCACTGCTCAGGGAGTTCATTTTGATTAATTCCTTATCTTGCCTGGGTCAGTGCTGTGTTAATTCAGAGAGTGCACTGACACAGGGTTAGTGGTGACCATAAACCTTATCCATGATCTCTTTAGGGACAGGGAAGCTAAATCCCTAAAGGGCTTAGGAATCTGACCAGCTTCTGCCACTGGTAATTGAGAGGAGTTCAAAGATGTCCCAGACATCAGATCCTCATTAACCTACAGCAGGAGCAAACCAGGTGCCAAATGGTGTCAGGTTGTTTATCTAACATGAATAATCCTCAGTAATTAAAAATGGGGTTGTGCAATGCTCAATCCAAATCCAGGCCTGGACGTTGTGGTGCTCTTGGCTAGAATGGGCTGCCTGGGTTTCTCTGATGCTATAGAGGATATGGCAGGCACATTCCATGTCTTCCTTCCCCTCGATGCCAATGTTCTCCAAGTCAAGCTTTGTGGCTCCTATCCCACAAAAAAGCTGATTTTCCATCATCTTTCCTTGCTTGTTTGTCTGTCCCAACGTCACACAGAGGTTTCTGCCCTCATACAGAGAATGAGCAGAGGATCTGTGGTGCCAGCAGAGGACCCAAGCTAGAGCACAAATTCCAGCACCAAGATTCCCTCTCTCCTTTGGGAAGGAGATGGGGAGGGTAGAGAGGCTGTAGATGTGGGCTGGCCATTGTGAGGGCTGGTGGAGGATGAAAGCAGTGGGCTCCTAGTGACATCTGAGCATCTCTGTTTGCCTGGCTAAAAACAGGAAGGAAATTCCTGACAGTAAATTCCTGGTAAGGGGAAGGAATGAACATGAACTTGTGGGCAGTGTTACTGAGCATGGGCCTGTCTGCATAACTCCATATTGCTCTTGCTTTGAGGACCTCCTAAATCAACCTGTTTTCAAACTGAGTGACTCTCATGTCCCTCTAAGGAATGACACCACAGGGAGCCCTTCCTCACCTGGGGGGAAAACAAGGCAGCAGCATCTTTGCCTTGTTTATGAGAAATAATCTCTGGTGGTGGTTTTCTTGTGTGAGACTCCAGCTTTGGAGGGCCCCTGGGGCCACTTTGTACAGTGACAGTGACCCACTGCTCCCTCCTGCCCTTCATCTCTCACACCTTTAATTGCACTTATGTTTCTGGAGCGGATGGAATTCATTATCCAGCAAACAATGTCCTTTGCAATATCAGCCTTAATTAACTGCTCCCCTCTGTATTTTCCTCCTCTTATCCTCTCCAAATCTCCGTGCTGAGCCAAGCTGACGACCCCCCACATGCATCAGTGCCAGCCAGTGAGCCATGACCAGATAAGAAGAAATGGAATTCCTTATCTCTTTTTTACAAATACATACACATGCACACACAAACACACAAACCTGGAAAAGGTCAAGGTTACTGGGAAGGGAGAAGGCCCTTCAAGACAACAAAACCCCTTCTCTTTTAAAGTCTCCATAGCAACTGGATGGAGCATCATGGGATGTCGAGATGAGAGAGGACTATTCTTCCCCTACAACACTCTTTCCACTTCATTAGACTCTTTATCAAGTATCTCTGCACTGGGCTGAGTATATTTTTTTGTGTCGGGGAGCAGTGCAGAGGACTCAAAAGCATCCTGACCTTTTCAGTGGGACTTTGGGAGTTCCTTGTGGGAGTTGCATCCTCTTCCCCTGCCTTCCTCCCCCACAGCCCCCTTGTCTCTAGTTCACATGACCTTCTCATCAAAAACCCTGTGCCTGGTGAGGTATGAAGGGTTTCTTTAAAAGGAGAAAGGAGCAGGGAAAAAGAAGAGAAGAGTATGAGAATGTCCTTCGCTGGCTCTGGAGGTGTCAAGACCCCGGCTGTCAGAGCTGTGCATCTGCAGGGAAGATTAATGAGTCTGCTTAGAGGAAATCCAAATAAAATAGAGCAGAATAAATACCAAGTGACTGTGTGGGTGATGAGGGGAAGGGTGAGGAAGGAGCAAGGGAGTGTGACAGGGCAGAAGTAGATATTCCTCGGTCTGGTAAGTGTTTGAATTCCCCATGGAGGAGAGAGTTAGCACAGGAAAGATCTTTGGATTTAGTCCTGTGGTCCTCAAGTGCCAGGGCTGTGTATGGGTCTGTGAGGGCTTATAAAGGACTGGTTGTGCTGAGGCACAAACAGTGAGTATTTTTGTCTTCCCTTCCCTAGGAAAGCATTCACCATGGAGAAGAATTTTGTGTTCAGCTTCTCAACCCTTGGCCTGCACTGTCTTGAGGTGCTCTGAACTGCTCTGCAATTGGAAGCACTGATTCTTCTCAGGAAACATCTGTCCCTGGTTTGTGTTGGGCAGTGGTGTGGAGTGTGGGGACAAAGGGATTGAAACCTTCCTATGGATCCAAAGCAGCATGGGCAGCAGGAGAGGGATTGGGATTGTGCCTCTCAGCCCTGCTCAGGTGAGACCCCACCTGCAGAGCTGCCCCAGCCCTGGGCCCAGCACAGGAAGGACCTGGAGCTGCTGGAGAGAGTCCAGAGGAGGCACCAGGATGAGCAGAGGGATGGAGCAGCTCTGCTGGGAGGAAAGACTGGGAGAGCTGGGATTGTTCAGCCTGGAGAAGAGAAGCTCTGTGTTGATCTAATGGTGGCTTTCCTGAAGGTGCAAGGAAGAGGGAGACTATTTCCTAGGAGTGACAGGACAAGGGGGAATGGGTTCAAACTGAGAGAGAGTAAGTTTAGATTAAATGTTAGAAAGAAATTCTTCACTGTGAGGGTGGTGGAACCCTGGCACCGAGTGCCTTGAGCAGCTGTGGCTGCCCCTGGATCCCTGGAAGTGTCCAAGGCCAGGTTGGACAGGGCTTGGAGCAACCTGGGACAGTGGAAGGTGTCCCTGGCTATAGCAGGGGGGGTGGAATTGGATGGTCTGTCAGGTCCCCTCCAACCCAGGCTGTTCTGTGATTCCATGATGCAATGGTGGTATCCTACAGGAGAAACTGGACCTTGGAGCTGACCTTCCTGGGGGAACTGTGACATTGGTGCTACTTTTAATTTTTTATCCTCTGGATTTCCACTTCTTCCAGGGAGCCATTGTGTCACAGTCTGCAGGTGAATCTGAGCAGACTTCACACCAGGAGTACCCAGCTGAGCACCTTCCCCCACCAGCTCAGGGTCTGAAAGTCTCAATGTTTGAATCCATATGAATCAGGCAAGGAGAGGGGCTTCTTACCATGAATCGATTCAAAAAGTGTTTGTAAAGAGCATTGAGACTGGTCCTGCTTGGACTGTGTGCTGCTGAGCTGTAAGATTTACATGGGTGTTTCAGTGGGAAAAAAACATTAAAGAAATATATAAATATATATAAAATAAAGCTCTGCACTTTCAGTAGAAGTCAGACTATGAATATCCCAGTCCCACTGCTTCAATTCTTATGGGAGTAATTTTCAAGTGGGAAATCCCATTAAGTCATAAAGAGCTCTTAAGTAGTTCCCTCTGATGAATTTGTGGCACTCTGCAAGTCCCATAATTCCCAATATCCAGATGAGGAAACTGAGGTTAAGTGACTTAGCCAGGGTCATGTAGCAAATCAATAACCACTCCAGCCCCTCTCCTGCTCACTCCATGTGTCTCTGCTGTCAGCAAATGGGATCAATCCTCCCCACCACTGTCCCAGCCCCAGTGATGGACACCCAGGGTTTGAAATATTGGATTATGTAGAAAAAAAGAGGCCCATCTTCATTCAGAGATCTGGGCTGGGGGAGCAGTCACAGGGTTCCTTCATCCTCCTTGCACCCACAGCCCCTGAGTGGAGACATCCCCCCATTCCTGCTGCTCCCTGGAAGGAGCTGGGCTTCCCACTGCTGGCACAAGCTTCACATCATGAAGCCTGGGGTTTGGGACAGGAGTATCTTTGGTGTGGTGACAGAAAATTGCCTCATGCAAGAGCTGTTGGCTGTGACGAGGGTGAGAGTCTCTGTCAGCCTCTGTGGGAGACTGTTCTTCCTCTTTCCCACTGCTCAACTCTCCCCTGCCATGTTTCAGCTTCCTCTACTCATATCTTGAGCTCATGAAGGAGAATGTACCAAGAGTTTGGGGGCATTTCAGGAGTGGGGATGTGTGCATTCAGTCTAAGCTTGCTTCCTATGAATGGCTGACCCAAGAAAAAGGGGTTGTTTTCCCTGGGGTCAGGCATACCATAATTCTGGCACTCTTGGGTTACTTACTCTGATTCACCAGTTTGTTGTCTTCACCAAGGAATCCCAGAATGGTTTGGGTTGGGAGGGACTGTACAGCCCATCCAGTTCCACCTGCAGGGGCACCTTCCACTAACCCAGGCTGCTCCAAGCCCTGTCCAACCTGGCCTGGAACACTTCCAGGGATGGAACAGCCACAGCTTCCCTGGGCAACCTGTGCCAGGGCCTCCCCACCCTCACAGGGAAGCATTTCTCCTGTCTAAATCTATTGCCTCTTCAGTTTAAGGCCATTACCCCTGTATCTCTTGTTCCCAGCACAGCCCTCTGGAATCACACAGAAGTGGGAGATGCTGGATGAATGCATCTTCCATTACCCAAGCAGGGGTTTCCCCCTCTCACAGTGCCTTGCTTCCCTCTTCTTCCCCATCAACTTTTCTGTAGCTAACTCAGAGATGTTTGAATTCCTGGTTCTGCCCTTACTGCTGTGGTAGGCTGGGGCTTGGCTGCCTGGCTCTGTTCCTTCTCCCAGCTAAAAGGTACAAAAGCACAAAAGGGAGTGAACACAACTGGGATTTTGGGATTGACCAACTGACACCAGGTTTCCCTGTGCTTCCTGGTGTGCCTCCCATGGCCCTGATGGATGCTTCTCCAAGAGACTGGGCCTGAGGGCTTAATGAGAAGTTGTTCTCCATGCCAGACTCCTTCCTACTTTGCTGTAAGGTCTCTGGCATGTGCTTCATTTATGTCTCTTCCTCCTGATCAGCACTTCTCCATGTGTTTGGCACTTGCCAGACCTCTGGCATCCCTACTGCTGCAGGAAAGGTGCTCTTGGGAGTACTACAGGTGGAATGGATCAGGAGGAAGGTCAGCGCCCTCCTGCACAGTCTCTCATGGATTTACAGCTTTCCAGCTCCTCCTGGAATGCCCTGACCTAATCCAGAGAGCTGCTCTGTGTCATGGCCCTGGTGCTGAGCTGGCACTGCTGGCACCTTTCCCAGCAGTGGCGAGGGCAGCCTGGCACTGGCACTGGGATGATAGATGTGAGTTCCTGCAGAGAGGAGAGCCTGATCTTGGAGCTCCTGGAGACTCTCCAAGCCCGGCTTTGCAGTTGGCCAAGTGTTTCACTTGTTTTGATGCTTTTCATGTCTTTGGGCAGTTTGCTGTGTTTATTTTGGGGGGAAGGTCAGCACTCCCAGCTGATGCTGGGAGAATGCTCTGGGAGAGAAGCATCCCTGGAAACAGCCCTCCTTTCAGCAGCACATGGCAAAGCTCTGAGATTTCCCATTCAGTGGGAGGCACAAGAGATATTTTGGACCGCAAGCTGTGGCTTTAAAAAAACCCACCCAGTCGTGATTTGAGGTTTTCTTCTTGAAGCCTTCCTGACTTTGAACATAAATTGCATCTGTTTTAGGTAGCAGGCTCCCAGCAAGCCAGACCTGTTCCTGGGATTGCTGTGACCACAGGTATAGCTGTTTCTTTTCCACATGGAATGACTTAGGCCCCTATTCCCTGTCATTGTGTGGTTGGATTTTACCTTCCTCCACGTCGTGGCATTTCGGAAAGAGTTGCTTGTTTTACAGAGCAGCTGTGTTGTCTTAATGCAGCTGTAATGTGTGTTTGTCTTGGGGCACAGCAGGACTAAGGAAGAGGTTTTATTAGATCATTCCCAAGTCCCAATAATCTCCGAGTCTCTCTCCGATCTGTGGCTGTCAGCTGTGCTGCTCTCACTCCGTGGGACAGGGCTGGAAGCTGAAGATGGGAAATCACTTGTGTGTGATCCTTTATCTGCTTCATCTCAGAGTTACCACTCCCCTCTTGGCTGTTTGTAGCAGCCAGAGAGGACTTAATTCTTGTATCCCAGACCTTAAAGCACAGCCTCACAGCCTCCAAGGGATCCTCCCTGCCTGGAGTGTTGTATGTGGGACTGTTGGTGGCTCTGCAGCCTGCATCCCAAGGAGCGTTCCCATCCCATCACCACTGACTGCCAGCATCGGGATCACGGTAAGGCTGCTGCTTCCCTGCCTCCAGAGTGTGTTCTGTGTGTGTCCTGCTGCCAGAGCTGGAGTTTGCTGATTGCTTTTCCTCTCCTCAGGAGAATTAGAGTCTCCTCAATCCCCTGTGTTTGGATGTGCGCTCTCTGACTGGGGTGAATTCCCTCGGTGCTAGCAAATGTTTTATTTTATTGCTGCACTCCCCTGCCTTGCACCTCATCCTGTGATGGGCACATTTCTGGATCAGAGATGTCTGTTGCACTCAGAATGGTTTCCTTCTCCTGCAGTGTATTCCCAGTACATATTGCTACTGTCACATATTGCTGTACTGCTCTCTTCTCACCCAGTGCTGGCTGCAGTGTGCTTGAGAGGCATCCCACTCCTTAAACACCATTTGAGGTTTTCTCTGGCAGAGATAATGTGGGGATCATGCAGGTCACTCCCTCTTTCAATTCCTTGTGTGTACCAGTTGTATATTCATCTCCTGCAGCTTTTGCACCACAGCTTCATGAATGAAGTTGTATTTTAGGTTCATGTAGTATCTCCTGTGCTGACTCTACCACTTGTATTTCAGTCTGTGCTTTCCCTTGGCATACAGCTTAGAACTCCCATTGTCCTCCTGCTGTTGTGGCTGGTGGAGTCCTTTTAATTTGTCTGTATTTTGCTGCATCTTTGTTTCCTTCCGCTCAGAGCATCGGGGAGGTCTTTGTTGTCCAGCACGATCACGGCTGCTATGTGTCACCATGCCTCTGCTTGCTTGTTTGGGAGCTGCTGGTTTCCTAAAACTCAGCCTGGAAAGGGATGCAAATCACATCCTTGGGCTGCTCTGATCCATGTTCTCAGTAAATGTGCATTACTGTGTTGTCCCAGCAGCTTCTTGTCCCTTTGTTCGGCTGCTTTTAGCAATTCTTACAGAGTTTAGGAGAATACACGGGGGTATCCTCCTTCCTCAGTTCTTTCATACAAGTCTCTATTCAGGGAATTTCCTGCTGCTTTTTACTTAATTGTGTCTTTTTCTGTTGTTCCCAAAGGCCACCCAGAGTGTTGGACATCATGGAGCTGGACACACGCCAGGGTAGGTAATGAATGTGACCCCCAAAATTGGAAAAGCTGCCGTGAAAACTCTGACTCAGCCTGGAGGCTCTGGACTAGAGAAGGGAGACTTTCTCAATCGGGGGCAAACAAGGCAAGCAGTATTTTCTGATTCTTCCCAGAGAGCTGCTCCTGGCCTGGCTTGGAGCAGTGTTCTGCGTTTTTGTTTCTCCCCCTGTGCCACCTCATGTCTTTGCTCCCACATAGGACCCTTTCCCTGAGCTGCTGCCTGAGCCAGCTTTGCCCAGCTCAGACTTCAGCAGATCCTCGGCATCTTTTGTGCCTGGAACAGGCAAAGCAAAGGGTCCCCCCTTGGAGTTTTGCTCCGTGTGGTGGCTCATTGTGCTGTTCAGCAGTGGGAAGGAACATTTTGCCTCAGGTCTGCAAGGACAGAGAGGGGCACCTTCAGTATTTGATGTTCCTGTGGGTCAGAAATATCTTTGTGGAGGGTGTCAGTGGGTTTTCCTCAGCTTGCTGCTGGTGTGCTGTGCTGTGCTGCTCTTGGAACATGACACAAGCTTTCCCCAGCAGCGTTTGCCTGCGCTTTGTTCTCTCCCTTATCCAGCCCCTCGGGTAATTGCCCAGTTTCCCCACAGTGAGCTAAAGAGCCTCTTATTGCTGAGCACAGCCCCTTTCATTGCTGCTGTTCAGGGCCAGGCTTTGGGGGTCAGCCCTACTGGTGCCTCCCCCTGTTTCTTTGGGTTTCTTCCTTGCCACATTCACACCTTTCCACTTTCATGTACCTGCAGGAGCCGACTTGCTTCTGACACTGAGTTCAGTCTCCAAACATAAAAGAAGAGAAAGCCAGGACAGAAAAGCATTGGAGCTTTCTTCTTCCTCCACACCTGCTGTTCCCGGTCGTCAGGCACTTCCAAAGAGGAGAGTTCTCCAAGTTCCCAGTCATTACCCTTTACATAAGCATAATATAGTGCAGCACTTCCTACAGGGAAGCTATCTATTGTAGCAATCTGTAAAACAAAAGCTGGATTGCTCCTTCTCCCATTGCTCCCAGAATCAAAAAGCTGCCTGCTGTTCCTCAAATGGGAAGGCTGAAAGCCTTCATCAGAGGGTAGTTCATTTTTACACGACATTTTTACACTCAAGCAAAACTGAAAGCAAGGCATAATTTGAAACAGCCACGCTCGCCGTTAGAGCAGAACCACACAAATAAAATGCCTGGGATGATGGAGTTGAATATGTTGCAGTCAGAAAAATGACAGTTTGCAGGGAACAAGGAAAACTAGATGGATGAATGGGAATTAGTGAGGAGCAGACTTCCAAGGCAGACAAATCAAATTGAGAGCGTGGATCATTAGATTCAAAGGAAGCAGGTAAGGAGCGCACTAAATTGTGCTTTAAATAACAAACCAAGGGCCTCAGCCTACAGGGAGAGTGGATGGAACAGGGGCTTGGGATATGGGAGTGGCTTCCAGGTGTGTCCTGGCCACTGGGCATTGTGACCTTGCCCAGGGCACCGTGTGTCCTTTGCATCAGCTTCTGTGCTGTGGGGCATGGCAGGCACTGGACATAAAGGATGATTTGAAGATCTGCAGATGTGTCCAGCTCCAGGGGAGACAGCTGAAGGCTTCCTGGATGGCCTGTCCTGGCACCTGTCACCTTCCAGGGCTGTCACAGATATCTATTGTATGAAGCCAGTTCTTTGCCTGTTTTTTTTTTCCCAGAAGGTGAAATGATATACAAGGGGAGAAATTAATGACTTGTTGAATTTCTAAAAATTATCTGTGCATGATCATACCCAAGGAAGTGGGGTGGGAGAAATACTCTTCATATACAGCAGCTCTTTGCAGATGTGAGAAAATGTGGCATGGTTTGGACCTGCCTGGGAACAGCTAAGCTGGGGGAATTTGTGTATTTTAAAAATGAAGTTCATGTTTTTCTTGGACAAACATTCAGGTCACTGTAACACAGAACTGAAGGTCACAATTCTTAAGAAGATTATGAAATGCCCCAGATGCTCAGCGTGAAAGTCTAGACAAGGCAGCAGAGGGAGAGATGCCGAAGGAAGTTCCTCGGATTGGTACAGGAATGAAAAGCCCTCAGGATGGACAACTCCACACAGAGCTTCCCTCAGTGCTTCTGCCTGGACACTCCTGTGCAGACTGGTCCCAGCTGAGTCCTGCTCAAGGATTAAAACTCATGATCACAGGGGAACCACTCCATTGGAATCCCATCTGGCTGATTCCCCCATTTCAGCTGAGGTGGAAATTTCACTGGGTCTCACAGAGACACATGAAAGGAAGGATAAAGAAAGTTCTCCAGCAGGAGATGAAAAGCACCACTCTTGCTGGGGGTATAAGCCAACACATGCTTTACAAAAAGCAAAATTGATCTGATCATTGCCATAAGAACCACAGAACTGTAAAACAATGGAATGATTTGGCTTGAAAGGACCTTAAAGCTCAGCCCGTTCCACCCCCTGCCATAGTCAGGGACACCTTCCACTAGCCCAGGTTGCTCCCAGCCCCATCCAAACTGGCCTTGGACACTTCCAGGGATGGGGCAGCCACAGCTGCTCTGGGCATCCTGTGCCAGGGCAATATTATAAACCTAATATTAGTGCTGTGTAATTTAGGGAAAAGCATCCCCTGTTATCTCAGGTTATCCATCATTATCCCAGGTTTAGCCACATGAACCTGTTACTGAGCAGCACTGATCTAAACATGGCATTTGTGAGGATTCTTCTTCCCTTAATTCCTTAATTAATAGTCTCTTTATTTTATCAAAGGCTTTATAGTTGAAGATGTTCAGCATGTCCAGGGATTTCCTGTTCCCTTGGCAGCCTCTCAGATTTCACCCTGCCATCAATCCCATCACAGTTTGTTTCCCATGGAAGGTGTTCCCCTGCTGGTTTAGTTGGCCAGCCTGGGATGTGATTCCTTCCAGCAGCTCTTATGAAAATCTTTGCACATCCTTTCCTTCATTTTTCCCCCCTTTTTCCTTTTAGCTTTGGTTGTTTGCAGCAGGCTCTGTGTCAGCTATAAATGTTAGTTAAAGCCTTATTGATGCCCGGTGTTTTCCAGCCGCCTGGTTCAGCAGTTTATTTGGGTCTCCGGTGATGTTTAGAGATGCATTTCCTCTCATCTCTCCCAGCTATATTTTACTGTTTGCTCATTTGCTTGATGACAGTTTGCTGCTGGGTTTTGGAAGAGCTTTGCAGTGCATTATCTTGTGTGTTAATCCTGACCTGCTTCCTTGGCTCCAGCAGCTGCCCTGGCACATCCTGAGCCGGACGCTGCCGCTGTCAGGAATTTTCTGCCAGGTTTTTGCTGTTAATATTTTTGGCCATTGCTCTATGTCACTCATGTCTGGATTAAGCTCCCCTGTGATATCCTGAGGGCAAGATGAGATGTGTCACTGCACAAGGGATCAGCCTCGGTGCTGCTGGGGAGGTTCCTGAGGATTGGAGAAGGTCCAACCCACAGGGTTTTTCCGGGACGGTTCTTGCTACGAATCCACATTCTGTGATTTTTGAGCTGTCCTAGGAGACTGCTTCACCTTTTTCAGGATGATTTAAGAGGATGTGCTGTTCAGGATCCCCACTCGAGTGTTATTTATTAGTTTTGTAGTGTCTTCCAGGCTGCTTTCTTCGGTGTAGTGTTGATTCCTTGGGGACAAAGGAAACAAAGGCAGGAAAACGCTCGCAGGAGGGATAAAACAGGAGTCTGACTGATATCTTCCCTCTCTCTCTCTCAATCTCTCTCTCTCTCTCTCTCTCTCTCCACAGTGTTTTTTCACAGATCAAAAATCAATTAAGGGCGAATTTCACTGGGAACTCTTTAAACAATGTGATATTTCATTAGAGATTATTGCAGGCTCTTTAACATTTGCAGTCCAGGTGTGAATTACAAAATTAGCTGGATTCCTTTAACGACTTCCTCTAAGGTAACATTCCTCCAAGCACCCTGTGCCTGGAGCAAGCTGTGCAGCTGCTGCTGGAGAAGGGGTGTTTATTGCCTCCCCCCCGCATCCTGATGGAGACACAAGACTGGAGGAATGGTTTTGATTGTGCCAGCAGCCTGGCTGGGCACAGGGCTGTGGCCTGGAAGGTGAGAACTGAAGGAAATAAGAGTGGAATGTTGCAGGAGAGGGAGAGAGGGCCTCAGAGGTGAGCAGATTTGGGGTTTTCTCACAGGCTTGTGCCTTTGTGAGACTTCCTTATGACTTTCCAGCTCCTTCCCTTGTTCCTGGATGTGTCCCTGCTGCCACCTAAGCCCCGTAACACTGAGACAGAAGCATCTGTAGGTGCCAGTGAGTATTCACTGGCATCTGGATTCCTTGGGACACGTCACTCCTTCCAAACCCTTCCCCTCCAGAAGACACAAAGAGCTGAGCCGTCTTCCTCTGCTCCAGTGCAATTCTCTCTCCATCATTAATCCTGCCTGGAACTTGCCCTTTTCAGTGCCCATTCCCTCCCTCGTCCATCTTGCCTTATTCACAGCCCCATTATTGATCCTTATTTGGGGCTCATCTGTCTTAGTGAGCTCGGGGAGCCACCCCTGGGAGGGAGAGGAGCACTTTTCGTTGCTTTCAGGGTGCTGTAGTTGGGTGGGAGGGAAATAGGTGAGTTTTGGGATGCACCACTGCAGGTTTGATCCAGCGGCTGCATTTGCTGAGCGCCGACTGCTCTCCCCACCTGAGCACCTGCTTTCCTTGGAGATGCTCCTTTCCCCTGTAAATTTCCCTTTTCTCTTTTCCTAAAACCATCACAGCTGCAACAGCCCCATTACAGCAGCTCAGCCTCTCCTCCCTCTCCCTTGAAGTCAGTAGGACCAGGATTATTCCTCAGGGCCCCCTGTAGAACCACGTACATCTGTGCTTGTCCTACTCTGCCCCTCTTTCCCCATTTCTTGTCCCCTCACTTCATTTTTCCCTGCATTCTTCGCTCTCTGCACAGCTCTGCCCTGCCCCAGGAGGGCATGGAGGGTTCCTTTTCTCAGTGCAATGAGGAAAGGCAGCTGATAAAACCCCACCCTCTGCACAGAGCCACTGACCATAATTGCTTTCCTGGAGAACAGGAGGGAGAGGCAAACAGCTCTAATATTTTCCTTGAATACTCTCTTGGGCCCTAATTATTTTCAGCTTAGGATATTTTCTGTGTCAGGGAAGACTCATCTATCTGATAATCCTTGCTGGATTTCACTTCCAAGTACTTGCCCAGCCCCACCTCGAGCCTCATGTAAACTTTCCAACCCCCTTTCCTCATAACTATCTTCCCTGATTTGCTGTGGATCTCTTTGATTGCCTCCCTGTAATGCTCCTTGTTCTGAGGCTGGACAAGGCGGTTAAGGAGCCATTGCGTACCTGAGGGGAGGTTGTAGAAAGGTGAGATTGGGCTCTGCTCCCAGGCAGTGACAGGAAAAGAGGGAATGGCCTTGAGCTGTGCCGGGTTGGGTACCGGGAGGAATTTCTTCATGGAAAAGGTTGTTAAACATTGGAAGGGGCTGCCCAGGGAGGTGGTGGAGTCCCCATCCCTGGAGGTGTCCAAGGAACACTTGGATGTGACACTCAGAGCTCTGGGCTGGGTGACAAGGTGGGGATTCATCACAGCTTGGACTCTGGTCTTGGAGGACTTTTCCAACATCAGTGATCCTGGGATTCTGTGATCCTCCCCCATTCCTCCAGTGACTGAAGATTTTTCAATCCCCCTCACCTGCCTCTTTTCTAGGCTGCAGCATCCCAACTCATTGGATTGCTTTTCATGGAAAAGCCATTCCAGACTTTATACAGTTCTTGCTGTCCTTCCAGGAACCTTTCCTGCTGTATTCCTCCTGCCTTGCACTGCTGGAGCCGTGCAGGGAGATGGCCACAAAGCTCATCAGGAGAGTTTTTGGGTATTTTGTGTTGCTCAAATGAGCTGCATGCTTTGGAGGAGCTGGAGCTTACTTGTGAATGTTTTTATTACCTGAACCTTTTCAGAAAAATGCCAGTTATTATGAATCCTGAAAAAGCACTCTCTGCAGCTTCCAATTACAATCCTGGCTGCATCTGACTTGAGTGGTGTTTACTATTTAGGGAGCATTTGAAAATGCATTTTGGGAGATGTCTTTAATTTCATTTGTAGTGGCTAACATTGCCCCTAATGCTGGAGGAAATTAAAAACGCTTCCTGCTTAGAAGCAATGAGTTGAAATGAAAATGTGCTGTGTGCTGGTCCATTGCAGCATCACCAAAATGTCCAGATGTGCTGCCAGGTGCTGTTCTGTGAGTTCAGCTGTGCCCAGAATGACCTGATGTATCTTTGGTGGCCTTTGAGTTGGGAGAGCTGAGTGACCAAGTTGGGTCTGCTCTGGGGAATCTCCTGAAGCTGCTCAGTAAAATCCAATGTTTACACAGATAATTCAGTTCAGATGGGCTGATGAGGTCACGTGGGCATGATGCCTTCTGAAGGCTGACCTGGAACACAACTAGACAGGATAGAGGATAAAAGTAGGTATTTATTAAAAGATCTCAATGGGTACTCTTGGGCTATGCAAGAGTCCAGCTGGACCACACCCAAGATGCCCCAAAGTGGTCACAAAATGGACACCTGGTCACAAGGTCTCATATTTTTATAAGTTCTGGTCCATTAGCATATTAGAATCAATTGTCCAACCATAGCTTCAGGTTATGAAGCTCCAACCTCCTGGTTTTTTCTTCTTATTTCACCGTTGTTTTTGTTCTTGGGCCTGAAAGTTGTCCTTGGTACCAAACTAGAGAAGGAATTGTTCTGTCTATCTACACTGCGAAGAGAACTTAGTAGCACTGAATATGAAACCTAAAACTACTCACTGAAACAGCACAGAGTCTAAAAAATATAATAGCTAAAACCTAAGGCATCAGGCAGAGCTGTGTCCAGCTCTGGGCCCCTGGGTACAACAATGAGGGGCTGGAGCGTGTTCAGGGATGGGAACGGAGCTGGGAAAGGGGCTCAGGATGGAGAAGAGGAGGCTCAGGGGGAACCTTGTGGCTCTGCAGAGCTCCTTGACAGGAGGGGGCGGCTGGGGGTGGTCAGGCTCTGCTCCCAGGGAACAGGGACAGGATGGAAAGGAATGGCCTCATGCCAGGGGAGGTTCAGGTTGGACATCAGGAGGAATTTCTCCATGGAAAACATGGTCAGGACTTGAAAAGGACTGCCCAGGGGGGTTTGGAATCCCTCCTTGCAGGGGTCCATGAAATGCCTGGATGTTACACTCAGGGCCCTGGGCTGGGTGACAAGGTCGGGGTTGGGCACAGGCTGGACTCCATGGTCTTGGAGGGTTTTTCCAAGCTTAATAATTCCATGATATGCCATTTGTTCTCTTCACATCTTGGAAGTCCAAATAAGTGCAAGGCTCAGGAGGATTTGGGTCTGGGAGCTGCAGTTTCATGACTAGGGACACTCTGGTTAACCCTGGCGTGACAGGGTTAACCCTGGCTTCAGATCAGCTGCTGGAATGTTGCTCCACCTCTGCTGAACTATCCAGGTCTCACAGAATAGTTTATATTGGCTGAGGAAAAGGAGTCAGCCCAACATAAAGCCCATCCTGATGCCATTTGAGCAGATTTGGGCCAGCAGTGAGAGCCTGAACTGGGCCAGTCCCTTGTGTCACATACAAGGGGCACTGGGACAGGATTGACAGTTCCATCCATGATGCCAGTGAGTGTTTCCCTGTGCCTGTGTTTGTATTTCTATCTTCCTGATGGGAATGTGCACAAGTAGACAAAAACCTGCTCTAGTGGATTCCAGCATTAAGTCAAGAGACTATTGGATTTTTTCAAGGGCTCACACAACTCTCCTATAAAGAAGGTTGTTTTGCGTTAGTTTGGAGCCCTTTTGTTCAGCCTCAGGTATTTTTATTCCTTCAGGGTATTTACTGAAAGGACAAGAAGAAAATGACTCAAGGTGGCATCATGCAAAAAATTCCATGTTCAGCACAAGAGTGCTACATTTTGGCTTTTCCTCTGGTAGGAGTGGGATACCTTGCCCCTCTTTTGAGTGTCAGATTAGACGAGAAGAAAGTGGAAGAATAACCCCTCTAAATCAAAATCACGCTGAAAGAAAACACTGCAGTGAACAATTGTTCTTCTCTGTGTGAGGGAGAGGTGGTAAGAGAAGGTAACGTGTGACATGTGTTAGTTGTGTTCTTTGATGCACTCATGGCATCAGTGGGGGTGAAAAGACACAGAAACATGAGCAGAACTTTAAGTAATTACTGTAATTGAATACTGTAAATTAAATGAATTCATTTCAGTTGTACCTGTTTATGCAGCAACACTATTTTCTTTTGTTTTTTCTTCTTTTTTTTCCTTTTTTTTTTTTAAGGTGCACATTTTTAAGAGGTCTAGTAAAGGACTTTAATGAATCTCTGGGAAATATTCCTAACTTGGCTTGTAGTTCTGAATCCTGAAAGCTGCTTCGCTGGGAAACTCCATAAACCCTTATATTTATTTGAAATCTCTATCCTGGAGCCTTGCCTTGGTATGGATGATGCATTTAAGCCGAGGAGAGGCAGAACAAGAAGAGCTGACCTCATGTTTTGCACAATGGATTTTGCAGGCAGAGATTTAATTAGGGGAATTCAATATTTTCTATTCAAGGTGCCGTTCTCCATATGCCACTTTTCAAAACCTGCATCTTCCTGCAAACATCTCACTGTGCTTGTAGGCTTGTCTTGAGGCTTGATTTTTGCCTGGAAAAGGAAGGCAGAGTTAAGGTTGTTTATGATGTTTAACTCTGACTGCTGCATCTCATTTGCTGCTTTGACTTGTTCAGGGAGTTTTCAGCACCACCTTGTTACTGAATCTTCTGCTTTTCTGCATACACTGCTCTTCCAAAGGTCTCTTTTAGGCAGGTAAAGACATTTCTGGAGCATTCACCTGGACACTGGTAGGCTGGGAGAGCTGAGGGTGCTCAGCCTGGAGAAGAGAAGGCTCCAAGAAGAGCTGAGAGACCATTCCAGTGCCTAAAGGGGCTCCAGGAGAGCTGGAGAGGAACTTGGGACAAGGGTCTGGAGAGACAGGACAAGGGGGAATGGCTTCCAGAGCATAGACTTAGGTGGGATATTGGGAAGGAATTTCTCTCTGTGAGGGTGGGGAGGCCCTGGCACAGGGTGCCCAGAGCAGCTGTGGCTGCCCCATCCCCATCCCTGATCCCATCCAAGGCCAGGTTGTATGGGGCTTGGAGCAACCTGGGCTAGTGGAAGGTGTCCCTGCCCATGGCAGGGGGTGGGATGAGTGTAAGGTCCCTCCCAGCCCCAGCCATTCTGGGATTCTGATTCAAAATTCGGCTCCTTTTCACTCCAAAGCTGCCAGAACATTAAAGCTCTCACAAGTGCAGCGATTTGTGGTTAAAACAAGCTGAAATAGAGAGCTTGTGGATGTGACTAAAAACATTTCATCAGATATTGCATTTGGCTGCACCATCCTAGTCCTGACCTCCAGACTTGGGAGAGGGGAGAGCCTTGGTCTGGTGCTCCCCATGACAGGCTAAGCAATGGGATGTGCATTCCAGGCTCTGGAATGCCCTGCTCAGTCCTCAGGGATGCCACTTGTTCCTCTGTTCAGGCCTTGCTTCCCTCCTGCTTGTTTAACTGTGGATAATCTCCCTGGTACAGCGGGTATTTGTTGTTGGACTTAGCCAAAGCTCCAGCAAAGCTCGGGGTGAAGGCAGGAGCAGCTGTTGAGTTGTTCCTCTAATGGATTCACTCAGCCCCCCCCTGCCTTGTGCTCTTGTGCCCACTCACCTCTTTATCTTCCTTCCTCTCCCTTCACTGCCATTCCTTTGCTGTCTTTATTCCCTTTCCTTTCACCTTCTCTGTTCCTGGCACCTGCCGCCCGGATTGTGGAGCCACAATGGGAAGCACTCCTGCCCAATCACTGGGGACATTTGGTACTGGGTAGGAGAGATGCAGCCAACAAAATACAGGTTATTTTTCATTCCAGGTTTTGGATAGCCAGCCTGGATGACTGTCAGCTAGGGTTTTCTGCTCCTTTTATCCTTCCTTCAGGTGAAGAGGACAAGTGAGACTCTGGAGAGTATTCTTGGCTTGTCTGGATGTTGTAGGGAGATCCTTGGAGCAATCATGTGAAAGCACATGGCTTGTGTGAACCCTCTCTGTGCAGCACCTGAGTGACTCAGGCTGGGAGGGAGGAGCTGCAGCAGGATGGGGTGCTGCATATCCACACTGATATTCACACCCACTTTTCTCAGCTCTGGTCATGTGAACACATTAAATATGATCACAAGCGCCTTGCTAAGAGGTTTCAGCACCTCAGGCTTTTGCCAGCCATGCAGGTGAGTGAAAGCTTCCCTCAGTCCCCGACTCTCCATAGGGACCAGCTCCCTGTTCCCTGGGCTGCAGCCAGCCCCACGCTAATTGGGGCTGTCATCAAAAGGAAGGAGTTTCCAGGCGAGTGGAGTTCAGGCAGGGGTGGGGCTGGAGTGCACAGCTGCCCCTTCCCTTTTGTCCCACTTCCCCTCCTGCTTTTCATTTTGCTTCTCTCCCCTCTGCTTCTTTCCCTTTTGGAAAGAAAAGCTTTGTTTGGAGGCTATGAATGCCAGCATGCTCCCCTGAGCAGGAGAGGTGTCTCCCAGACTCCAAGTGACTCTGGAGAGGCACACGGGAAGGGCTCTGCTGCTGGAGGGGACAGTGTGACACTGGTGTTGGGAATAGGGGGGAAGGGGAATGTTCCTCAGCATGGAGCACCCCCTCTCCACAGCCAGCCCTCCAGGAAAGGCTGGGTGCAATTCCCAGCTCCTCCAGTCTCTGTCTCAGCATCCCTTCACATAAGCTTTTATTCCTCATTTGAAGATGGTCTCTGGTGCTGCGCCCAAAACAGAGTGGATTGCTTTAGTTTGGCCACTGCTATTGGTACCCAGAGGCATCAAACCTGATGAAGCATTGATTATTTGTATCATTTTGAGAATTTTTTGCACTTAGCTAGTGCCCTGGAGTGGCCAGGGCTTGTTATTCTACTTTGAGACTCCCTTCTCAACACAGTCCAAATGGAAATATGTACTCAGAGCATGCCCAGTTTTGCTAGCACTCCTAACATTCTCTGCTTCTCCTTCTTCCAGGGCTGTTGGGATTGTTGAGATGATGGGATTCTGTGTCCTGCCATAGAACAGCTCCTTTCAGTCACCCGTGTCTTCAAGGTTTGTCTGGGACATAGGAAATACCCACTCCCTGATGGTTTTGAGGGGTTGAACTGGATAAAAACTCACCACAGATTTCAGATTTTGGGCTCCAATTCTTGTATCTCTACTGAGAGATACCCACCACACCTTTTAGGTGTCAAAGCCATGGGATTTATCCAGATTTTTTGAATGTACCACACAGCCACATAAGTTCTGTCAGCACTAGCTCAGGTCTCCAGATCACACAGCTCCAGCTCTGCCCAGAGAGAATTTGTTCCCTATTCCCAATGTCACCTGCCAGTTTGCTTCCCAGAGCTCCTGGGGACCAAGTGTGGTTTCCTGTGCATCCAGCCCAGCACAAAAGGTCGAGGGAGGAAGAGGAATGACATATGAAGAGTTGGCTCTGAGCTGTGAGAGAGCCAGCAATTCCTTATTGATCAGCTCCAAAGGTGTTTGGAAGCAGCTTTTGGCCGGGGGGCTCTGCTCCAGGGCAGGTGCTGAGTGAGCACTTGCACTAGGAAAATGGGATTATCTTAGGGAGGAAGACAAGGGCAGATCCCGCCCCAGCTTTGTTGTCTCTGAGGAAAAGGGAAGGATTTCACTCAGCCTGGTGCTGACAGCCGTGTTATTAACGGAGTGCGAGAGGGTGAGGGAAGCCTGGGCTCTCCCCCTACCCCCAAGGCCAGGCTGTGGTAAAGAACCACAGCAGCAGCTCAGAGATGTAAGGCTGAGCTTATTCTGGGCACTTAACACCTCTCTGCACCAAATTTACTGAGGGCTGGACTGGGGCAAACTGGGACAGTGCTGCCCACCATTGGAAACCACCTCCCAATTCCACGGGGAGGCACAGAAAGGCTTTTCCCAGCCCAGGGCTGCTCCTTCCAGCCGGTGAAATTCATGGCTGGGGAGGTCAGGGAGCCAAATGCCACCAATGGGCTGCATAAAGGGCTGGCTGATTTTATGGCCAATAATAACATTTGTAGTTATACAAGCCATGCTAAGATAGGGCTAATCAATTCTCATGCTGCAGGTCAGCAGCTGATTGCTGCAGGGGTCAGCAAGGAATTATTTCCTTGCCATTTACAGCTTTATTTAATTGGCCAGATGCATTAAAGGCCTTTTAATTATTTTTTTTTTTCTCTTCAATCCTCTGAAGCATATGGAATTAAGCACTTCCAGGGACAAGGCTCTGCACTGGTAGGGCACCACTGCTTTGTCTGGGAGGGCAAATCATGATCCCTTTTAAGGCTGGGATTTTGCTGGAAGTTATCAGGGTGGCTTTCATTCCAGGAGGAGATATTTCAGCAGTGCTTCCTGGTAACTCAGAGGAAAATTCATCTGGCTCTTCAAAGCCAATCCTATGAGCAGGATTTGCTCTGAGTCCAGAGCGGGATGGGAATTTTCCACTGCTGTGCTCGTTACACAGGCATAGCAATTTCTGTAATTGTTGATTTTAGCTTCACTTTCAAAACCACAACAAAACCACTGGGAAAAATCCAAATTGAAGAGCTTTGTTTGGAGTTGAATTCTTTGCTTTAAATGAACCTGCAGTTAGGAGCCAATGCAGCACTGGAGGGTTTCTGCCAGGGCCAGTTTCGGGGAAAAGCCTAGAGATGCTCTGTGCCCTGGCATGGATTGTCCTCTTTGCAGGGATTTGTCCAGAAGCATCAATCCCTTTCATCAGGAAAGAGAACAGATTCCATCTATTTCAGTGAAAAATACCTTTTCCTCTTCAGAGAGGGCCTGCAAAAGAATTTTTCATTTCAGCTGCTTGCCAATGGAAACCTGCCTTTTTTTCCAGGGAGGATTTTTAAAAATTAATTTTCTCATTTGATTAAAAAAAAAAAAAAAAAAAAAAAAGGCAGCAAATCTGGGCTGTTTAAAATACTCTCTTTAAATTAGTTGCTGTGTGAGACTTTTAGTTTGCCCTGGTTTGAATTGGACCATCTTAATTTTTGGATCAAATTTCTTGTCTATTGGGTTTTTTTTGGCTTGTTTTTTACTGTATGTTTTACAAATTTGCTGATCTCTTTTCTGACTTTTGAGAGGGAAAGATACAAAGGCGCTCCCCCACTCTTGCAGGACAGCAATTCTATTTTAATTTTAGTCCCTGTTTTAACGGGACACATTTATTAGGAAGGAAAGCTCTAATGGGGAAGAGGCTGGCACTGCCATGTGTGTCCAATCCTGCATTATTTACTGCAGTATCCCTGATTTTTAGCCACTTTTCTATTTCTGCCGTCTCAAGGCTCTCTGCATATCCAGAAGGATTTCTGCTCTCCTGGTCTCAAGATGGGCTTGGTGGTGGGAAAGGCAACCTTACTCCTGTCCTCAAGCAAGCTCATGCTGGAGTGGCCACGAGGTGCCTAATGAGGTGATTAGACTAATGAGGATAATGAGGCAGTGATGTGAGAGTCTGTGTTATCCCATTGGGACTCCAACCAAGGCACAGGAGCCTGGAGGATGTAGCCAGGTAAGAGAAGGGTGGGAGTCCAGGCTGTGGTGGTGAGGAAGGAAGAGCTTGCCTGGACCAGGGTTTGGGATCCTGGCAGTGCCACCTTGGGCAGACCGTTGCTTTCATCCTGGCTGCGCTGAAAGAGACTCAGTTTATTCCTGCTCCTTCAAATCCTGCCCTGAGAGCGACGACTGGGGTCTTGTGGGGAGCCAGAGCCTTCTTAAGGTGAGGAATCTCCGTCTCAGACCTGCAACGTGGAAAAATCCATAGCTAGGGATGGAAAGGTCCAATGAACCCTGTACAAACTCCACACTGAGGGCAAAATTGATGTTTATTGCACTTTGAGCATCTCTGCCCAGGGTTTCATTTTGGCCAGGATGGAAAGGGTTGCAGGCAGCTCCAAGCAGACAAGATTTTAACAGGAAGGAGAGCATTCCAAGGGCACTGTCCTGGCTGAAGGCAAGACCCCGCTGGGCTGCTCCGCTCCAGCGCCTTGCAGGGCGACGTGTCCTTCTGTCCCAGCTTCTGTCCCCATGTGTGCCAGTACATCAGGACTCTCAGGCATTTATTGTCACTTCTTATCTCCGAGGAGGGCTGCTCCTTTCCCCCGTGCTCACAGCAGGGGTTGGATTTGGGAGCAGAATTCCCAGGAAGTGGTGACACCGGCAAGGTCGAGCTGTCACCCTGTGGCTGGCAGAACTGCTGGGCTGTGCCTTCATCCATAGCAGTCACACCTCTCCTTTTTACCTCTTAACAGACACCAATACATTAATTGAAGATTATTAATTAGATTAATTGTAAAACTTCCATGAATTGCCGCCTTCTGTATCCTAGTCTGTAATCATTTACCTTCCATAACCAATTAGATGGGGGCAGTTAAGGTTCTATCCTTTTTCAATATCAAGAAATCATTATTTTCATTGCTCAAACACAGACTGAGCAGAGTTGGGCTCACCTGCTACAACCTGGACTTACAAAAAATGCCCCAGGAAAATGGTTAATGAATTCTTCCAGTTGTGCTTTGCTGAGCACAAGGGGTTTTAGGGCTGCATTCATTTACCCTCTGGACAAAAGCTTTGCTGAACCTGTGGGTGGAGGGATCTTGGCTGGGTTTCATTAGTACCCTCAGCTCTGTCCTGGTTTCAAATTGAATAGTCAAATTACAGCTGAGTTCAGTAGCCCTGGCTGAATGGGGGAGGAGAGAGGGAGATTCAAACCTGTTCTCCCAGCTAGGGAAAAAAAAAAAAAAAATCTGAAGCTTTAAAAATGCAAGTCAGTTCTTCATTTTGATGCTACATAACTGTCTGTGTGGATGGGAGAAGCAACAGGACTGTAATTGCAGACAAAATCTCTATTTCCTCTAATTGTTCCCGTAACTTGATTTACTTTGGAAATACTCAGAGGATGCTTTCCTTATTTACTGTCTCTCCTCACTGCTAACACTTTCCTTGCCTTGACTGATGAAGCACATTCATAATTTCTCTCCATTTGGTGTGGACAGATCCAGTTGGGCTCAGCAGCAGCTTGTGCAGATAAGGAGCTTCTGGCAAAATGGTTAATATCAATCTAGAACTGAATGAGTGATTTATGAGGGAGAGGCTGTGTGAAACCAAAGAAACACCAGATGAATCTGGGATTTCAAGAGCACGGAGGAAAATCTGAGCATGGTGAAGTTCCTCTGTAGCTAGGAAAAGGAAGATGTTGGGAGATAGGAGAAGCCAGTGGGAACATGCCTTTCCTTGGTCTTTAGACACTCAAGGCTCTGGTGAAATAACTCCAGGAGAATTTCCAAGTGGCTTAAGGGCTTCACTTGGCCATCCAGGCTTAAGTGAGGTGGCACATGGGGTACAGCATTACCCCCAACACTTCCATGGACACACACACACACACACGTGTGTTTGATCCATATCTGTTGGATGGCAGGGAATGATTTCCATGGCATCCTGAGAGGATGCTGCTACCTGGCTCTCCTCTGCATCCTTTTTCCTGCCTTCCATGCTGCTGGTTTTCTGCACACCTCAGGATCTTTAAGACTGGAGTTCCCCCCACTCCACCTCCTGCTTCTGGAGGTAGGCACAAAGCCTTGCTGGCTTTCCACTCCGGTGTGTTCCTTGCTCAGCTGGTTCTTCTCTTCTTTCCCAACTATTTTCTTAGGACTTCCCGTGGAGCTTGAACCCTTGGGCTCAGTTACAGCTCAGAGCTCCTGTCCTCCCTTGTCTGCATGTGCTGGGGAGGAAAGGAGGCTGTAACAGCTGCTTCAATTTCCTCAGGTCTCCCTTCAGCTGCTGCCTCACAGCTCCAAGGGCTCCCACTTTAATCCAAACTAACCAGTTTTTGGCCACAACTCCAAATCTATTCCGGATCTTATTTCCCATGTGCTCTGTGCAATGTTTTGTCTCTGGACAATTTTTCCTTTTAATTCTGCAGTGAAAATTACCTAAGCTGGCTGAAAGAAGTGTTTCAGAGCTGACTTGTTGATTGCAAGCCAGAGCTGAGGGCTGCCTTATAGAGATGTTTTCTTCGGGAATAATCAGCCCGAAGCCGGTCTCGGAGGAGGGTCGCAGATGAGAGCTATCAACGGAGGGGTTTATGGAACACAAGGCTTGCACTTCAATTTCAATGCAGATAAAATCTGCCAAGCAAAGTGGATCCTTCCCTTGTCACTTCTGCAGAGAGAGATTTTATTAACACCAATTGCATGGGAACAGGGGGCGGCCACGGTGCCCCCATGGAGATAAAAAGACATTAATGCACTTAGGCTGTGACAGCAAAGAGCAGCTGGGTTTGGTTTATGTTCCTCTGGACTCCAGGGGGACTTCTGCACGAGCAGGGTGGGACTCTGGGGCAGAGTTCAATGGCTGATCCCTCCAGCAGAAATACCGAGTGGAAGGGCTGGGAAGGAGCAGGAGCAGCCCAGGATGCAGAATGTGGATGACAAGGTCTCGAGCGGCCCCAGCTCTGCAGCAGTGTGGACAAGGTATAATACCTCAGAATCACTGGAAATGAGATGTTGAGCCCGAGGATGGACAGGTGATCATGGGGAAATCCTGCCTGGATGCCGTGGAGGCTGGATGCTGGCATCCCAAAGCCTTGGGAGCATGCCTGGGCTGTTCCTACTGCTCACCCCTGAGCTCCAGTCACGGACATGGGTAGTGTGTCCTGGTATTCTCTTTCCAACAGTCATTCTCACTGTTTCACGTTACTGTTGGACCTGGAGCTGAGCTTTAGCCTGACCCATGCAATGGATATGGGAAGCTTTGGGAAAGGATTGTCCTTGATGTGGGACACACATCTGCATCTGCTCCACAGTCCTGCACCCATTGTAGTTTCTCTTACAGAATTCCTGAGCAGGAGAAGGCCTGTGGCCCATTTCCAAGTCCTGGTCCTCCACAGGCTCTGGTTTTGCTGAGGCTTCCCATTGCCAGCTCAATCCCAAACTCTGCTCATTCCATGGGCTAGGGTTGTTGGAAAGGTCAGGATTTTAAAGCCCCACTGCATGCACTGCTCCCACCTGGCACAGCCGACTCTGGGGATGGATGGATGGATCCCCCAGTCCTGGGCAGGAACTGGACAGCACCCCCTGACTGGCTGCCCAATCGATCAGCACATCTCCTTCAATCAAACAGACTATTCTGATGAGCCTGCAGCCAGTTCCCTGCATTTTGGAGCTCCTGGATCCTGGTGGTGGGGGTGGGAGCTGCTGCTGGAAAAGCTTTCTCCTTCTTGGTCATCTAATTTGGAGCTTTCCAATAAATAGGCTGCTCGACATTTTTTGATATAAAGGTTAACATCGTCTGGTAGACTCAAGGATTTTAAGATAAGTGGAGGAAATGGCATGGGTAGGCTGATTTGATAATGATCCTAATCCTGTGTCTGATCTCTGATAATGATAGTAACCCCATCAATGTGTGCTCATATCATTGCAAATGGGGCTCAGATCATTTTTGGCAGAACTGAGGCCTCTTAGCACAGAGTGGCTTTGCTGGAGACATTAACTTGTGCAAGAGCTGCCACACAGAATGCAGAAAAGGAAGCTTAAATTGTTTTTAGGAAAAAAATCAATCAGAGCAAGTGTTTTTGGCTAAATAAGGTCTCAGTCTCCTGAGTCAGCTTTCCCAAAGCTGTTGGTGTTTGCTGATGAATTATTGTGGTGATGAGCACACAGCTGACACACCAGCCAAAGTGCAGTTAGGGGTGGAGACTCATTTCAGAAAACCTTTAAATGCCACCAATCCTTTTATTCAGGCAGACCAGGACAAGGACTGCACTCTTTTTTGTGCTGCTGAGGAAGCTGTGAGGTTGGGAAGCTCTGTGCTTTGGGAAAGGTGAGAAGTGGTTTAGCACAGGGATTCCCTCTATCCTTGCAGGCTGTGGGGAACAGATACTGAAGAATCTTTCCTGGTGTGTTGAAGATGCTTTCTGGCCACTGTGTGTTCTTTTAGAAGTGCTGAAGGGAGAGCAGAAGGAAGTTTAGGAAGAAGTTCTGCCTCTGTAGACCCTGGCAGTGCTGTGTCAGTGATCTGTAGCACAGCACACACAGGGCTGATGTCCACAGAGAAATACAGATCTTCAGCACACTTGGAATTCATTGGAGGACTCCCACGGCAGAGCTCTGCAGCATTCAGGGATGTCTGGGGAGATCAGAACTGCCAGGGCCTGGTTTCCATTGTGTCCTTTTGCTTTGCTGTCTCTTGTGAATGCTACTTAGTTTTCCCAAGTTAGGGATAAGTTAATTACATGGTCCTCTTTCCCTAAAGGACCCCAATGCCTGGATTACATTTTGCTCAAAGATTTCTGGTTTCTAATCTGATACACAGCACCAGTTCCCAGGGAACTTGCCTTTCTCTTGTCCCCTTGAAATGCCTGGTTGTTTTTTGACTCCAGAGCTCTCTGTGTGATATTCTCCTAACAAGGCTCACGTGGGGCTGCTTTCCCCTCAGCACAATTTGTCTCTGGGGGTTGTCACACACCTCCCACAGTCCTACAGCCTTTTTCTCTTTGGCCTCTGATCTCTGGCAGCCCTGTGCTGAGAGCTGATTGCCATCTCTCCTCAGGTGGATCACTTATTGCTCTGTAACTGGCTCAAGCCAAGGGGCTGGAGATATTGGATTCCTTTGATAAGGTGCCAAAGTGACACACTGATATCTGAGCCAAAGCACTGAGTAAATGCTTTTCCCATCTCCCACCATGGTAAACTCCCAAATCCCAGTAGAAGCAACTTCTTTCTATTACTCAGCCATTTGCTAGCAGGAATTATTTGCCCTAGCAGGAGACAGTTTGTGTTCTCTGTTTGTTAGGCTCCTGCTATCGCTCGCTCCTGGTAGAGAGAGGCATAAAACTCCTTCAGGTGACATTTGCAGAAAAAAAAAAAAAATCAATTGTTTATCAACATCCCAGCAATCAATAAATGCAGTGATAGGTGCAACTGTCTCTATTGGAGCTGAGCCTTGATTGCTGAGAAGCCAGATCTGCTGCTAAATCCACCTGGGCCTGAAGCTGGGCTGGAGCTGCGGGGCCAAAGCCTGGAGCCAGATCCTTGGTGAGTTTCTTGGTGCTGTGCTGAGCCCTTCCCCTCCTTGGGATGCTGGTGCTGGTTGCTCTTGTGCTCATTCTCTGTGGACTGTGCTGCTGGAGAGAGCTCTGGAGCTGCTCATACACATGTGGACCCTCAGAGCCACAGAGGGTCTGCTCTCTGGGTGTTTCTACACCAAGTTTCACCAAAGAGATGAACCACAGCACAAATTACTCATCCCAGGGGAATTCATCACTATTTTGAAGACTGAAGTGTCTGTCCATCTTCACTAAGCCTTTTGCTGAAGAACCCTGTATTATATTTTGTTCCCAGATTCTCTTGGCATCTGGCTTTGGTGCTGGACAAGATGGGCCTGGAGAAAGATCCCTCACAGGGTTTAGGTGTTCCTTCTGTGACTGGTGATAAACTTGCTTTCAGCTGCACTGGTGAAAAAGCCAGTCTGGAGCAATTTGGTCCAGTGGAAGGTGTTCATGCCCTTGGGAACTGGGTGATCTTCAAGGACATTTCCAACCCAAGCCTTCCCATGGTTTTGGGATGAGCATCTCCAGACATCCATCTCCTTCCTCCTGTGCTACCCCTGCTCAGCTGGTCCCTTTCCCTGGGACACCTGCAGCCTTTCCCTCTTGCTTGAAGCTGTCACTTGATCTCTCATTTAACAAGACAAAGATGTTCCTATCTGCAGAGCATTCCTGAGCCTGAGGTTTCCCAGAGGCAGAGTTCTTCCTGAGCCAGAGCACCAGGAACATTTGGAAAACTCTCTCAGGGTCAGGATGGGTTTGTTGGGATGTCAGGGCCAGGAATTGAGGGCTGGATAATGCTTGTGGATCCCTTCCAACTCAGGAGATTGACTCTATCATCCAGTTTTGAGGCGTCCATGTGGCCAAGGTATCCCATCACAAAGAAATATGGATAGGAATGGAAGAGTTAACATCACCAGCTCCCAGACACGCTGGAGAGTTACATCATGTTGCTGTGGAAACTAACTTTGTGAAAGCACAGTGATGTATGGGAAAGCTTTGGGTCAGCGGGTAATAAATTCTGTTTAAAAAGTGATTTTTTCCCCATCTGCTGATGTAAACATCATTAAGAGAAATGACGGCTGAGAGATGGATTTCTTTTTATATCAATTTTCAGACAAAGAAAATAATTTTTTTTTATAATAAAAAAGTTGCTGGAAATCAGAGAGTGCTATAAATAATGAAATAAAGAAAAAGCACCGGTGATGGAACAGAAATTTTCCCTGGTGATTGGTTTACAGCTCTCTGTGATTTAATGGGAACTTGCAGTTGCCTGTGGGAAGCTGCTGCAAAGCCCTGGAGGGGCTCTGTAAGATGACAATTCACAAATTGTACCATGAATCTCGAACTTTGAGGGCTTGGGAGCACCCTTGTCCTGGAAGTCCCCTCTCATCTGCTTTTCCCTGATGCCATTGAGGGGCAAGTTTCCAAGCTGCTCTGTTGTCATACGGATTCTCGTGAAGGTGTGGGGTTTTGGGGTTTGTTTTTCACCCTCGGGGATGCAGGAGGGTCTCAGGTGAGGCAGCAGAAGTATCTCAGTTTACCCAAAGCAGTGTGACAGTCCCAGCCAACGGCAAGGGTGCCACTGGGAATGCAGGCAGGGGTGTCACCGTGATGAATGGGGTAATTAATAAGCAATTAATGTGCTTCAGAGCATGGCTCCAGCTTTTCTCCCAGCCAGGCACTCAGCACTGATCCAGTTTCTCTGGTGATCCGGGCTCAGAGCAGCTGGGAATGATGGACATTCCAGATCTCCCCTTGGTGCCAAGGGGATGCAGCTCTGCACTGCCACAGCAGGCAGTCTGTTTCACAGGGAAGGAGATTCCAGGGTGGGTTTTCCAGTTATTGATAGGAATTAAAGCATTCTTCAGATTGTCCTTGAAACGAGTGCTCTGAAACGTCCTCGTCCTCCGTTGGCAGCTTCTCCACTCCCAACCCAAACTCCCTGAAAGCTGGCCCAGGTGCAAATACCACACCTGGCATCACAAATTCTCATTTCCCTGGCCCGCAGCATTGTTCCCAGCTCATCCTTCTGCCTCTTTCCTCTCCTGGCTCAGTCTGTGTTTTTCCATGCCCTCCAGCATTCCCTGTTAGCCCCATTGTCCATCTCTCCTGGGTGGGTTCTCTCAGCTACATCAGAGATCAGCGTCCACCAAGATGTTGTACTGATGTCTAAACCTGAGCAAGAAGTGCATTTCCCATTTCAGGGAAAAATTATGGAGTTTAATTTAAATGTATTTTTTGTCCCGACATGTCCCTGTGAAACCATTAAAAATTGTTTACATATTTTGAGTTGATTGTGGCACTTAAAGCAATTGGATTTTAAGGGAAACTTCTAAGTGAAAAGATGTTTTAGAATTAATATCAAAGTATTCCATGCCCTCAAAATAATGAAACATGATGTTTTGATGTTGTCAAAACACTCGGGTAATTTTTTGTTTAGAAACAAGGATGTGTTGGCATTGACATGCCCAGGTGAGTTGTTCCTTTTGCAGGAAATCAACGTTCTGATGGAAAATCCCGAGGGAGCTCAGGTAAGAGCAGCCAAACCTTGCTCATTTGTGTAATAACATCCCTTTCACTCCTCAGCCTCAGGGCTTGTGCTCTAAGAGCAGTCCCAGGGGCCAGTAATTAATTGGCATAGCTAATTCAGGGATGGAGAGGGAATATGACAGCAAAACAGGAATAATCTGCAATGTTTGTGAGGGAGGGAGTAGCCATGGATTGCTGAAGAACTCAAGTAGCTTAGAGGACATCATTGTTCTAATGAAGTGTAATAAAAATAAATGAATGTGGTAAAAATGCTGAACAGGTCAAGAGGAGGCAGAAGGTTCCACAGCTCGGACACGGTGGAGGTAATTTTGCATATTGTCATAGACTGATGGAAACATGAGATAAATGAAACCTTTAAAAAGCAAAGGAGAGGAAAAGAGATGTGTGAGATTGCAGGGGACCTCATCCCTGATAGCACACACACGTATGTGTCACTTGAGCTCGGAGTTTTGGGACTGGGAGTGGTTTGGGTTGTCTCTGTTTATGAAGGTGCATCTCTGGGGAGCTGCCTGGGCTGCTCCCACGGCTGATCCTTGGCATTCCCACCCCTCCATGGAGAGATTCTGCCTCAGGAAGATGCTCCTCTCAGTGCTGGGCTGAACTGGCTGTGGGCTGGGCACAGCTGTGAGTGTGGAGGTGACTCAGGACAATGGTGCTGCCCTTGCACGGTGTTGGAGGCCCAGTCATGTCACCACCTACTGCTCTCCAATATTTGTGTCAACTGTGCTCTTTGCTGGCAGCAAACTCATGGTTTCCTCCCCAGATCATGGGGGAAAATCTCCATCACCACCTCAGCTGGGAGCAGAGCTTTCCCTGAGGAGCCCTGAGCAGGAGGACCTGTGGGGGATGAGGAGCTCAGTGTGACCCAACTGTGCTCACAGGGACCAGAACGTGCCCTGGGCTGATCCCATGGTGTGGGCAGCAGGAGAGGGATTGGGATTGTGCCCCTCTGCTCCCCGCAGGTGAGACCCCACCTGCAAAGCTGCTCCAGCCCTGGGCCCAGCACAGGAAGGACCTGGAGCTGCTGGAGAGAGTCCAGAGGAGTTCACAGAGATGCTCCAAGGGCTGGAGGATCTCTGCTCTTGAGACACTCTGGGAGAGCTGGGGGTGTTCACCTGGAGAAGAGAAGGCTCCAGAGAGACCTGGACCCCTGCCAGTGCCTAAAGGCACTCCAGGAGAAATAGAGAGGGACTATGGAAAACATAGTGACAGGACAAGGGGGAATGGCTTCAGACTGAAAGAGGGGAAATTTATCTTAGATAAATTAGATATACAGAAGATCTTCCCTGTGGGGATGGTGAGGCTCTGGCACTGGCTGCCCAGAGGAGCTGTGGCTACTCCTGGATCCCTGGAAGTGTTCCAGGCCAGGTTGGATGGGGCTTAGAGCAACCTGGACCAGTAGAAGGTGTCCCTGCCCATGGCAGGGGTGGGAATGAGATGGACTTTAAGGTCCCTCCCAACCCATACACTTCTGGGTCCTTATAATTCATTCCGTAATTCTCTGATTCATTCCATGAACCCCACCTGAGCTCCTGCTTCCACAGTGAGATTTCCTCTGCTTTGGAGGGGTCAAGATTTCGAGTCAAGGCCCCCAATTATTTTTCCTCTGTTTTGCCCACCCAGCAGAATTCCAGGCTGGGGAAATTGTTGGAGTTGTGGTTTTAACATGACAGCAGTGACGAGAGGGCGAATGATGTTTCTGTCAGTGCACTGAAGGCCATTGTGCACTATTGATTTTTGTATTTGTTTGGTTTTTGTTGGTGTTTTTTGTAGCAGAACACTCCATTCAAAGCAGTGCAAAACACTCCATTAAATATTAATGATTTCCCCCACTTCTTTCCTCTGTGGGCACATCTCCTTCTGTTTTCCCAGGCCCCCATCCTGCTGGACAGCTGGAAGATGTTCCCACCAAATGATCAGCAGGTCGAGGATGCTGCATAAAACACTCAGCAGTGCCCCTTTAACATGGAAGCAACTTGACTTTTATTGTCAGTGCTGAAAGCATCTACAAATGTAGATTTAGCGTCAGCCTCCAGGCTTAAGATACAGCTGTTATATTTTCCTTTCTTCCTTTAATTTTTTTTCCCTCTCCTTTGCACTAATGTAATGCTTATTTAGGAACTACAGCCATCTGTGGCTGCTGGGGATGGCACTGTTAAATTTGCTGTTGCTTTCTTTCCCTTGGTTTGATGAGGCTCTCAGTGCACACAGAATTCCCCAGGACAGCAGAGACTTGCTTTGATTGCTTTTTTCTTGAAACATATTCCAAAGGCATTGTTCACAGGGCTCTGTCTGTGCTGGGAAAAGGTGGTCAGCTGGAGAGCTGAGATCTTGCCTTGTCGTGGGTTAATGAGGTGAGGTTATGAAGAACCAGAGCCAGCAAAAGAAGTTGATGAAATTAGAGGGGATGGCAAATAAAAAGGGAGGGAAGGAGGAAGGGCTGGGACCGGAGCTCTTCCTGTTCCTCCCAGCAGCCTGTGGTTAATGGTGAGGTGATTCACGTGGGAGCTGGGGCACCTGAAAGACTCAAGGGAACTCTTTAGTGCTTTTCCAGTGCTCTGCCTCAGCAGATGCACAGGGATCTATCCTGAGTGGGCAGTCTGGAGCTGAGCACAGCCCTGCTCCAGCCTGGCACAGCAGGAGGGATGTGTGGTGCTGCCAGCAGGCACTCGGCTCTTTGTGTCAGGAAAGGCAAAATTGGCTTCTGCCTGTTCTGTCCCTGAGCTGCCTTCAAATGCCTCGTGTTCACCCTTGTGAGGAAAGGTAAATCTTAAAAATTGCTATAAAGAGAAAGGAAAATATCTCTCCTTTGGGCAAAGCCCTGTAGAGAGAGCTGCTCTAGATGTCCTACAAGTGATTTACCTTTTAATCTCCCTGTCTTTGATTTTGTTTAGTGTTCTTTCTGTCACCTGCTCCTTTAACTTGTCCTCTGCAGGAACCACAGCTCCTCTTTGCACTCTGGAGCCTCTTCGCTGTGGATTGTCCTTTTCATGGGAAGGTTAAAAATGAATTTATCTGAAAATACTCTTGCACCTTAAGGAAAATCAGAGGACCCACAGAGGGGAGGTGCTGCTTTTTGGTCTATAGGAGCTGAGATTGGTTATGTTTGATCAGAAATCCTTTGGCTGCATCTCCTTGGGTACCCAGGCCCATTCCTTGCCCTTGTCCAGACTTGTCCTGCAAGGCAGGCTGGCTCCAGGCTGTTTGAAATGGCTTTGCCACCTCCCAGGATGGGATGAGGTGTTCAAAATGATGATGGTTTGTTCAGTTCAAAGCCTGGGCAGGGGCGATGCAGCCATGAGGGGAGGAGCTGGTCGAGTTCCAGGTGTCAGGAAAGTGAGTTTATCTTTCTAGGCTGCCTGAAGGTCTCTGTGTGCCTGAGGTACCAGACTCACTGGAAGCACCTTAGCTGTCCCCAGGACTAAGGGCTCTCCACCCTTCAAATCCCGGCAGTCCAGAAGACACGATCATGCCTGGCATGTTCCAAACATTCCTGGGATGGTCCAGGACATGCTGGGCACCCTGAGCTGGAGGTGAGGATTGCTACCTGCACTGCTGAAGGCACAACCCCCATCTCCTGAGAGCCTGGCACCGTGGTCCTGCAGCTGTCAGCATGATGAATGGATGTTGTGTTTTATTTCCTGCTTTATCAAATACTAATTATGTAGATGATAATTCTCAGCATCATGGTTCCTTTTGGCTCATTTGTTTTTCAGTCTCCAGAGCAAGAATAGGTGTTTTTTTCATCCACCCCTCCACACACTCCCATTCTTGAAATTCTGCATTAATTGCTTCTCTTTGGCTTTTGCTTAAGGTTTCCTGCTCCGAACAGGTCAGGGTATTGATCCTGCACTTTGATAAGGTCAGCAGAGATCAGCTGTGACATTTCCAGGAGATTTGCTCCTCCCCTAATGGGCTTAGTCATCAAAGAGTTTTCCAAGGGACAGGGCAGGGGAAAGATTGAATTTCAGCTCTTACATATGTTTATTTGGGCAGGCCTGGAAGGTTCTGAGTAGTGGCATCGTTGGACAGACTAAAGGAAGTGCTGTCCAGATTATGAACTCTGTGTCTGGTACCCATCATTGTCACTAAATGTCACAGAAACTCTGTGTGGCTGAGTGAGGTGGCACCAAGTGATCCCAAAGAGCACAGAGCAAGGTGACCCCCACTCCTGGCACACCCACAAACCCTGGCTGTGGTGGCTTCAGCCAAGCCCTTCTCTGACCATTCAGAGGAAGGAGATAACAAAAAGAACAAGCAAGCAACATCTGCTGGGCCAAATGAGCCTGGGGGAGGAAGAGAAATCAACAAATTCCTTCCTGAGGTCTTGGGGAGTGAGACTGGATTACAGCTTCATGGGGAGTGCATGGCTGAGCTGCAGATTATCCAGAATTTCCTTCCTGTTCTTGTCATGGCTGAGGGGACAAGGAAGGGAGCAGGGGCACGGAGGGATGCCCCGGGCCATCCAGCCCCTCTCCCTCCACTCCCGTCTCCCAAGAGCTGGATTAAAGCCTGCCTGTAAAGGAGTTATCTACTACAGCAGTGTCCAAGGAGGAGGGTCCACACCCTGGTGAGGTCCTCCAGTGTCCCTTCCTGCTGGGAAATTGCACTATATTTTGGGATTTATCTGACCTGAGCTTCCAGGCATTGAATCTCATCATCTTGTCAAAATCCTGTGAAGACCCCTGCAAGCCAGGATATTTCCATGTTGATGCCTAGACATCTTGGGATTTTTTAAAGCAACTCTTTGGTAAACTGAGGAAGCTAGCCGAGTTCAGAATTTTTCCAGCTCTCAGCTATGTGTGTGGAATCATTTTAAATGCTCTCCAAGGCCTCCCCTCCCTATGTGGATACCCCACATCTCCTGGAAAATCTCTAAAAACCCAGAGCTTTTTTATGCTCTGCTCAAGGGCTCTCACTAAAATGCTGGAGGGGGTTGGTTTTTTTCATATAAAGTCATGCAAATGTGGGTGAAATAGGGGGAAATGGAGGGTAAGAGAAGAAGAAAATGCAAATGTCCAGCGAAAACCTGGTTCCTGTCCCTGCTTGGATGAATATTCACTTACTCCAGGGACAGCATCTTTACTCCTGCTGCAGTCGGTGCTTTCTGAGGTAATCTCTCACATTGGAAGTAGCTGTCATTTGCATTCCTGGTTCCCAGAGGTGTTATCTTGCACTGGCTTGCATCAGACTACATTTTTCCACAGTGCTTTACCTCAGCAGTGAAGAGGGGGTGAGCAGCTTGTGGTCAAGTGACTGTGTCTGGCTGAGCAAAACACCCCGTGTGTTGTCACCCTTTCCAACCACGTGTGGATGTTTATCCTCCTGAATCCCTGCTTGGCCACACGGATCAAGGGGCCCTCGACAGGGGTGGATCTTGTTGACACATGATAGGAAAAGGTGAGAAAAATGTATTTAGTGGCTCTGTAAGGGGCCATGAATCCTGCCCCTTGTACGTGGGCTCATTTAACCCACGCTGTGACCTGCCCTGCTCTCATCGTTACTTACTTGTGACCTCCCTTTCTGCTGTCTATAAACATTGCCAGCAAAGAGAATCACTCCAGCAAATGGTGGATAAAATGCTGAATGATGTGGACAGAGAGCAGAGCACTGGAATTGATCTAAACTGCCTGGATGTCCCTCCAGATCCTGGAGTAAAAGCTTTTTTCTGGGTAATTTCAGGCTATGAAGTGAGGCCATAAAGTTTTCAGTGTGTCCCAGGTAATGGCAGAGTGATTCAGTCAGGCTCTCTTATCAGATTCTCTCTGTCCTGCTTGTCTTCTCCTTTCCCTTCTCCATCTCTTCTCTAGAGGGCTGGATTGGCATTGCTCAGGTGGGCAGCTAAAGGCAGAGTAAGCAATTCCAGACTGTGAGGTAACTTCAAAATTCAGCTGTTTAATGAAGCTGGTGGCCCCCAGGTCCTCCCCTGTTGAGCCCTGCAAAACCCAGGATGGTTACTGTGTGTTTCTTGCCCATCCTATGCACTCAGGATTCTTCTCCATGGAGGATTTCCAAGGTTTCCAAGCCTTTGAAATGCTCCTTGCTCTGCTCTTGGAAGCACAAGGGAGACACGTGCCAACCTGAGCTGCTGAGGAAGCTGAGGGTGTCACTCATTGCAGTCACTTTAACTGTTTTTTCCCCACCTGAGCCTGAATTACCTCGAGGAACAGAAGAGTTTTTTGCTATTCTGGCTGTGGGTCCACCCCTGTCCCTGCAAATCCTGATTAACCCAGCAGAGGTGGAGCAGAATGGAGCAGAGCCCCTGCAATCAGGGATGTCACCTGAGCCTGCAGATGGATTAGGTACTGTGCCATACTCAGGTTAATCTTTTCAAACACTGTTTCCAGGAAAGAAGTGATTGCTCCAGATATATTCAAGTAAGTTCAAATATTGGGGATGAATTCCTTAGGCATCCTTAGAGTGGATGGAGAAGGATGGTGGTGTCCTCAGAAGTGGATTTGAGATGTAGGGTTGTTTCTGTTACTGTCCTAGGGTACTGTGTGAGTTAGGGCAATCACAGGGACTCCCAGAACTCAGAGCTTCAGTCACCTTGGTGTCACCCTCTATGTGAGCTGTGAGGGCACCTGGGCCCCCTCAAGGACCTTCCCTGTGCTCCTGGATGCTGTGGCATGGCTCATTTGAGGTGGACTTGCAGTGATCAAAGTGCAGGATGGGGTTTGGAAAGCTTTGGGACACTGGTTTGCCATGTGTGTCTTGGGGCTGGGTGTCGGCATGGCTGCTCACTTCTCCCTGCCAAAAAAGCATCTGCAGGCAGCTGGGATCTGCATCTTTCCCCCTTCTTTCCTCCCACCCTACTGCTCCTGTTCAGCTCCTTCACTGCACAAACCCTCTCTGGGTTTGTGTCCTTCAAACCCTTCCCGTTAAACACTTAGTCATCACTTAGCCAAACTACTATGTACAAATATAGCTCTTTTGATCTTGCTACATAAATCAATACCTGCTGTCCTTTCATCTTCGTAGGGGCTTTCTCTGAGCTCTCTCCAATTTACTGTCGTTAAAATGGAGTCATCTTTCCCGCCTGATTCTCCCCAGTTTTCAAATTTCCTGAAGCCCCGACACCTGCAGGAAATCCTGGTGGCTCCCTGCCACGTCCACTGCCTTCAAGTGGTAAAAGTATTTTGTACAGAGCATCTCTTGTCCCCTTGGATTGCTGTGGATCTTCCTCAGCTTGTTCTGGAAGTGAAGAAGCCCAAGCTCGTGTTCCCAAGGAACTGGGAAAGGCACAGGCCAGTCTCAACCCTCTGTGTCCTTCTGGACTGAAGGAAAGTTGTCCCACTTGGCTTATGGAAAGGAATTCCTGCAGTCATTGGTGGCTGCAGAGATGAGCCCAACGTTGTCTGTAACAATACAGCAAATTCCCAGAGCAGCTGTGGCTGCCTCACTTCCCCCTGGAAATGTCCAAGACCAGGTTGGACAGGGCTTGGAGCAACCTGGGCTAGTGGGAGGTGTCCCTGCCCACAGCAGGGGTGGGGTTGGATGGGCTTTAAGGTCCCTTCCACCCAAACCATCGTGGGATTCTGCGAAATGCGGGACATAGGAACAAAGAAGCCCAGGAAGAAGAAAGGGAAATGAGCTGCAAGTAGCAGCTCTTCATCCCTTGAAAGTAGGGAATGTGGGCATCCCCTCCTGAGCTAGCCCTGCCTGGCTCCCCCTGGGGCTCTGATGGAATGCTTCAGCCCAGCTTCATGGTGCCCTGGGACACTGATCCATGGCCCACATGGGGCAGTGGTATTGTCACTCCTGTGGCAGGGATAGTTTGGCTCCTGTCAGCTGCCTGGCTGGAGCCGTGGGAGCAGCAGGAGTGTCCTGCTGAGGTACAACAGGAGGCGATCCCGGGCCGTGATTTAGTGCAGGTGTCACAGCCCCAGCCCGGCTCACACTTCATCCCAAGTGTTTGGTCTGCTGGTTATGTTACAGTTGGTAAATAAAACTGTCAGGGAAATGGGCTGGAGCATGTGACCGTGGCTTTAGGGCAGGAATTAAGTCTCTCTGTAGGATTTGAAGAGGCCATTGTGCAATTCCTTTCCCTCTCCTTACCTCCGGATACCCTGGGACCATTCCACCTCTGGACTGGGAACGCTGGGAAAGTCATTAAAGCCATTACAGTAAAAAGCCTCCTCCCTCCCCCCTTCAAATGAAAGGTTTATAACAGTAATAAACCCTTGATTTTAGCATCTCGTTATGGGTCAAATAAAAGCTGGTCAGGAGCAGGAGACAGAATCTCATCCCTCTGCTCATGCCCTCTGGATAAATGTAGTAGTGCTGCCATGGGCCATATAGCTTAATTAGCCACTCTTCTCTGCTGTTCCTTGGGAAAAATACCTTGCAAAGCCTAGGCAGGCTGTCCGTGTCATATTTCCTGTGTTCCTAGAGGTGTTAATGAATTCATTAATCACTTAATGGCAAGGAGGGTCTTTAGGGACCGGCATCGCATTTTACTGCTCCCAGGAGGAAGAGCCTCTGTCACTGATCTAAAGTTTCAGCTCCACTAATTTGTGCCAGCAGAGCCACCAAGCTCCTTTCTGCAGTCCTTGGAGTCCACACAGACCTCCCAGCAGGGCATGGCAGAGGAGCATGGAGCGACAGGGGAGGGAATTTTCTGGATGGGATCTTGTACTGAATGATGTCCTGGATCTGGAGCATCCAGAGGCTGAGCAGGGCAAAGGAAATATTTCTCCACCCTCGTGCCTGTGTTCTTTGCTTTTCTTTTTTCTTTTCCACTGGGACAGGCTTCCTGAAAAACCACTGGAAAGGCTCCTCCATGCAATAGGCTTGGAAGTGCATCCCGAGCCTCAGAGGTTTCTTGCTGACTTACAGGAAATCCAAACTCTGGCAGCACGGCTGTGTGATGTGGCCTGGGACTGCAGGCTCTGCTGTGAAACGAGTCTGTGAATCTTTTCTAACTGAAGAGCGTCAGGGGGATGTATTTTGACTGAAACTGTCAGTTGAGATGTGAATTTGAGTGTTTGCATTTCTGTGCTGTGGAAAATGTTGATTATTTCAGTCTCTCGCCCTCGTTGCAGGAGAGCGACGGATGCCAAAGTTCCCAACAAAACAGCTCTTTTGGCTTCTTTCTGATCACACAGCAGAGCAGGGCGGGGAGGAGGTGAACAGAGCCCTCCTCTCTGCTAATTCCCTTCCACAAGCCTGTCATCACTCTGCAATTGCACCTTTTGGAAGGATTTTTTTCTCCCTGCTTTTCTGTTCTCCCGTTTAGCTTCTGCTCTGATTTCTCTTCCCATCTTTCCTCTCAGTCTGTTGCCGTCCCAGACTGAGGGCCAAGGGAAACAGTGGAAGTGTGTAAGACAAGGGGTAGCAGGGCCATGCATGGGGCTGTCCATGCGCAGGCATTTTCTCCCCGTCCCTGATTGCTCCTGGGATTCAGTCCCCGCAGTGGGGCTCTTTGTTCAATAGCTGTTGTGAGATGTGTGAGATGAAAGGCGGGACACAAGCTACATGTTGGCCTGGGAGAGGAGAAAGGAGGGAGAGAAAGCAGGAATACAAACCCACTTCATCGGAGCAAACACAAAGGGAGGCAATTTCAATAAATGCCAGATGGTCCAAGTGAACCAGAGCCATGGAGAGCCCTCCATGTCCAACTGTTTGCTTTGGCAGGGAGCCTTCAGCTTTCAAATGAGAGTCTTCCAGGCACCCTCTTCTTTTCCTTGGCTTTCCTCAGCCCCTTTGCTCATCCTCTGGGCCCCTCCTCCTACTGCCTTTGATATCTATCCTGGCCTCCCATCTCCTGCTGCTGCCCATGACTCACGTTGCCCCCTCATATGTTGATGTTTGGAAGAGTGAAGGTGTTCCCAGTGTGTGTGTGGGTCCAGTCTCATTCCAGCACCACGAGCTGTCCCTGCCCAGGGCCTGTGGAATGTGGGAGTTGGACACGTGGTCAGGCAGGGAACGTGCATCCTGCTGGGATAGTGGGATGTCGTGGTTTGAACCACAGGTGTCTGCTAAGACAGGAGCCTCCCTTGGAATGGAGAATTTAAACCCCCTCCCTCCAAATTATTATAACTTTGAAATGAAGGGGCTCTCAGGCGAAGATACAGGAATAGTAATAATAGTTCTTTATTAGGGGAACTAAAACAAAAACAGGCAGTAAGACAAACAAATAAACAAACAAAACCCACTGACAGAGTCAGGATCCAACCTGACACCCTGTGGGTCAGGGTGTTGGTGGCAGTGCCATTCCATGGTGGCTGCAGTCCCAGTGACAGATGGGGCTCTGTTGAAGTGATGCCCCTGTACAAAGAGTGGAGTTCTTTCACTGAAGGTCCAGTGGTGAGAGATGGGCCTGGTGTTCCTCTCAGAATCCAGTGGAAAGGCTGCTTGGTGTTCCAACTCCCAGATTTTTATCCAGGTAGGAATACTTGGCTCCTCCCCCTGGCTGGAGCATTTCCCAGTGGGATGATGGAATTCTCTCAGTGAGACTCACTGGCCCATGAGTAGAAGATCTCTCCCTGGAGGAAGGCTGGGTTATGGAAGAGATAAGAAAACTGCTCCAGCAGGTTTATTGACAGCTGGCCATTGACAGACAATTACAGCACCCCCACACCCCAGTTTCATCAGATGGTGATAGAATATAGAGTTTGGGGTACATTTTACACTTGGGATAGCACCTGCACAGGGTGGAGGGCAGACCACTCCCAACACAATCCTTTGGTGCCCGATTTCTGGGGTTGAATGAAGCAACATTTGTGATCTTGGGCATCTTTTCCAACCTCAATGGTTCCATGAACATGAGCTTCTTCCTTCCCTCCTCAGGAACCTGGGTTGGCCTGTGTTGTTTTGTTTTGGCCAGAATTCCTGCAGGATCCTTGCAAGCAGAGGACCCAGCACGTGGAGGGAGGGACTCTGGGTGGTTCAACTTGAGCATCACCACCTGAAATGTTGCTCCAGATCCTGCAACATCCCAGGAGGGCCCGGGGTCACCACAGGAAGAGAAACCCAGCTACCAAGGGGCTCTTCTGTTCTCACTCTACTTTGAAAACGTTTATTATCCCAAATTGCCTTCTGCACATTCTACACTGTGAGTGATGTTTTCACGTCATCTCCACGGTTCCTAACAGGAATGTCATCATTATTCCAGTCATTAGCAGAATTTCCAGGGCTGCTGGGTCTGGGGCTGCTTTTGTGCTCTCCAACCTCCCATGGTCCATCTTCCCCGCAGTGGATATTGTTGGGATATTAGTGTTGAACCTGAGGGGGAGAAGGGAATGGAGATAACAGGGAGAAGAACTGGTTGGAGGGATGCTGGTGTCAGGATCAGAGTGCTGTGCTCAGGGATGCTGCTCATGAAATATCAGTAGAAATGAGAGGAAAGACAATGTTTCCCCATGTGTTTGGGGTGTCTTTGCTGTGTTCCTAGCAGCACAGCCTGAGAACTCTCCCTTCAATCCATCTGGCTTGGACCTGAAGAGGTGCTTTTGCTCCGATGGTGGGAATCCGTGGATGAAGAGGAAAGGCTGGAATTCAGCTGGCAGACCTCAGCTACTGGGGCTCCAGTGATGAGCAGCCCTGTGGCAGAAATTCTGGATCCACTGGGTCTCTCCCATTCCCTGCATCCCCACCTCAGCAGCAGCTGGAAGCTCCAGCAGAAATTCTGGAACTACCTGGTATCCCTTGATAAACAGGACAGGTAGGTAGGTTATGTTTTTCCATAAAAAATATTTTTGGTGTGCGTTCCCTCCCAACATTTGGCAACACTGAAACCTTTGGAAATTCAATCAGATTTCCCTCATTTCAGGGGTGGGATGTGGGAGGGAGATTGTACTCCTCCAAAAATCCTGCTTTACCTCCATGTCCTCTGTTCAGCTTTCCTAAGGAAAATGTTGAACTTCATATTTCAAATCCCACATCCATTTCTCTGGAAATCTCAACAAAGTCTTGACAGACTCAGAGACCAAATAAAGAATTTTACTTAAGTTGAGTATTAGGTTTCGTTCAAACCCAAATAAGTGTTTTCCTTTTTTAAGAAAAAAGAAAGAAAAATATTTCTTTATTTTTCTATTTTCCTTCTGCTTTTGGAAACCTTGGGGAAACCAGAACTCTCTAGCTCCAAAGGAGATTCAAGAGGGAAGGACTTACTGGCTTGGAATATGAAAGAATGTACACAAACCAGAGGAAAGGTTTGTTTGGGGGTTTTTTCCCAAAAAATATTGGGGTTTTGCACCACAGTGCAAAGATTGTCCCATTCTCCCAAGGTCTGGCTTCTCAGTGTTTAAAAACAATTCACATCTTTGCAGGACAACCACGTTCTTGGTACTTTTAAATACAGGTTCACATTGATTGTCCTTGTTTTTTTATAGGAAGCTGGGGAAAATTATTTATGGGTATATTTTCCTCCTTTCTAAATGCAAATTATTAATTCAAGTGAAGAAGTATAATTGTTTCCTGATATTAGGTATTTTTAGGTGTGCTCACATCTGAATGCTAGCAAGAAGGCCTTTTTCCATTACCCTTTGGAAAGAAAAACAAATTTCAATGGGATTGTATTTGTTGAATACTGATTAAAGGAACTGAACAGAATTTCAAGTTTCCATGGGAAATAAGATATCAAATGTGACTTGGTGAGTGAAACTATTGCCCGAGTCTTAGAAGTTTAATATCAGATTAAACCATAGCTATGATAAAAGACAATTTGTAATGCAGATGATGGAATAATGTTCCTTATCAGGAAAAAGGAATTTCTTGTGTTCTCCCAAACTTGGAATATGGCAGGAGTAGTAACAGACGCACAGAATGAATAACCCAAATCAGCTACAAAAAAGTCATCTGTGTATATCCAATTACCCCAAAACGTGAGATTTAAAATTATTAAGGGTTGTCTTTCAATTTTGAGCAAAGTCAGAAGAAAAAGTGATTTCTGTGTAAGTCACATTGTCCCTGGAGTGGATGCTACAGACCCAAAATCAGGCTGGTTTGGGTGATCCCACTGGCCAGATCCACAAATTCTTGGTCCAGCCCTTCAGGTTCTTCAGGTTTTTGATGCTGTTCTCGGGAGCTGTGGTTGCCATCCAGCAAACCCTTCCTGCCCTGTCCCACCTTCCCTTGTGTGTGACCTAAAGTGGGTTCTGACACCTCCCAGCTGGATTTTGGCTCCCTGGGTGCCATTAACTGCCACAACCCAATCCCACAGACACCATGGCCACGGGGCCAGGACAGCAGTGATCTCCTGGTGGCTGAAACCCTCCTGAGGGTGGTGGCAGTGATGGGAGGTGGGGAAAAGATGGAAGCAATATCTGCAGTGGATCCATAGGAAGGAGGATTGCTTGGAGGGAAGGCAGCAAACTGCAGTGCTCTGGTGATGCACTTCAGCCTCCAAAAAGCTCAAATTGATCTTCAGTGCAAGAAGTCCAGATTCTGAATTCAATAAATCTTTCTATAGATTGTCAGATTTATCTTGGACTGGGGAGGGGTGAACTTGTGTCCCTGGCTGGACAACAGGCTGCTCCCAAGGCCACCATCACTGCCCTCCTGAGAGAAAATACAATGAAAAGCTTGTGAGCTGGGATAAGGACAGGGAGAGATCACTCACCAGTTGCCATCATGGGCAAACCAGACTCGAGTTGGGGATATTAATTGAATTTATTACCTTTTAAATCAACCCCCAGTGCTCAAAAGGAGTCAAGACCACTGGGGTTTTTTGTCTGCATTCAGACACCCTTCACTGCTATCCTGAATGTTCCCTGGCAGGAAATACAGGGCCCATGGCCCAGGAAAACCTGAGCAGACACTCTGAAGGAGGTTTGGCTTGGTGACTTAAGTGTCCTGTGCCCTCCCAGGACAGAGGCAATGCTAAGGAACAATGCTGAACTCAACAAGATAAAGATGGGACAAGGAGAGGGATTGAGACTGGGCCTGGGGAGCTGGGAGTTGCTGCTGCTCTTGTTTGTGCTGAGTCTCTCTGTGGGGGTTGTTCTCCAGTTTGTCTCAGCATGACGAGAGGCCTTTAAGTGAGAGGCTGTGGTTTACAGAGTCAACAGATTTAAGCAGGCTACGAATATTAATTATTAATTACTGCTGGAGAGTGCTATCCATTAGATTGGTGAAGTAGTTAACAGCTCTGCCTCGTCCTCCCCGCAGACACGCTCTCGCTGTCAGATTTCTCTCCCCGACCAAGACCCCAGCGCTAGAATTAGGCCAGAAACTATTTTCCAGTCGAGTGGCTTTTAATGGGCTCTCCAGACGTGTTCTTTGCATCCTGTGAGTGACTGGATCCGTGGAGAGCAGAGTCGCTGGGATTGATTCATTCTTTAAGTGGTATTAGGGGTTTAACTAAGCGGGGCTGGGTGCTGCTGGAGGTTGGGTCTGTTCTCCAGGAGCACCCACTAATCACCCACAGCCCAGGGCAAGGGTCTGCTCTGGAGAAGCCCATTTGCAGGACTACTGAAGGGAGAGGTTTTTCTGATGCAAAGCACAGTGCTTGTCTTTTCTGGGTCATCACTTGTAGAGGAAGTGTTTTCCCAGGGGCTCAGAATGTTCCTGGGATCCCTCAGCTATGGCAGAATGAACCAAGCAGTGCATGGTGATGAAGGTTTGGACATGGTGCCACATCCCTGCCCTCTGCAGCTGTTCAGAAGCTGTTTGAATGTCTCCTACAGCTTTTAAATTCATTGAGGTACTGCTTTACTGCTTCCTTCCTGGGATGGGACACAGCAGTGCATCCTCCCTTAGGGACACCTTCTTGTCATCTGAAGTTTACTTCACGGAAGGAAGGGACTTGCCATGGGAGAGGAGTGCCATGAGGGAAGGACTTTGGGATGACATTGGGAAGTCTTCTGGTGGCTTTAAGTGTATGGCTGAGGCTGGGCTCGTGCTGTCTTAGGGGAAGAGTGGACAAGACACTCCAAAATCACAAATAAACTCACAGGGTGCTTTGGGTCTTCTCTGGTGGACTCATCACATTCTACAGAGCTGTGTGAGGAGCTTGGACTTCCTTCCCTCCCTCCCTTCCTCCCTTCCTCCCTTCCTTGCCTTCCCTTCCTCCCTTCCTTGCCTTCCCTTCCTCCCTCTCCTTTCCTTCCTTTCCTTCCTTTCCTCTTTCCTTTCCTTCGTTCCCTTTCCTTCTTTGTTTCCTTCCTTCCTTTCTTCCTTTTCCTTCCCTTTCCTTCCTTCCTTTCTTCCTTTCCTTTCCGTCCCTCCCTCCCTCCCTCCCTCCCTCCCTCCCTCCCTTTCCTTCCTTTCCTTCCTTTCCTTCCTTTCCTTCCTTCCTTTCCTTCCTTTCCTTCCTTCCTTCCTTCCTTCCTTCCTTTCCTTCCTTTCCTTCCTTTCCTTTCCTTCGTTTCCCTTCCTTTCCTTTGTTTCCTTCCTTACTTTCCTTCCTCCAAAGGTGGAGCCAAGAGCCTCCAACTCTTGAACTTCGTGGCATCCTCCACCTCCTGAGACAGAAATTTGGGATAAAGCTCAGTCCTCCTTATGGGAGTTGCTCAGGCAGTAACAGAAAGGGCAGTGCCGAGGAGGCTCCCTCTGCCAGAGGCAGGAATACTGTGATCCGTACGGAGCTGACTTGTTTCCAAACACCTTGCACGCTTTGTTCGTGCGCTGTATTAAATAGCTGGCAGAATTTAATTCCTCTGGGAAAAAACCCCAAACAAAACAGCCTCTCCTCCCCCAAAGTGCAGCCATGCTGTAACTGGGCTGTGACAAACGTCTCCTGAGCTGGCAAGGGGGGTGTTTGGAATTCTGACTTGTCCTCTGTCTAGGCAGACACTTTGGCAGGGAGAGTCACAGCTGGGTGATTCCAGCTCCCCCAAGCCGGGCCTTTTTGAGGGAAAAAGCTGGCAGATCCACAGGAATAGCGAGCAGGACTCTCATAATTTATTTTTAATGCCGTGCTGTCTTTAACTGTGCAATTTCCTCCAGGGTGTTTGCTTTGAGATTGCGGGATAATTACATCGCAGAAACCAGGCTAATTACAGTTAACAGCCTGAAAAAAGTGAGGGCCCCCATTTCCCACCCCCTCCCAGCTCTTTTCCACCATCACTCCTCACCACTGCCGGCTTTTCGGAGTGCTGGGATGCTCGCTTCTTGCCCCTGCCCCATGGATTTGGGCTGGGTGTGGCCCTGCCAGGACCCATGTCATGATGGAGAGCTGATAGTGCTGAGTTCACCAGTGCTGCAGGGGGGATGAGGAGGTGGCACTGGGGAAGGTTGGTCCGTGGTCAGTGTGTCAGTGCCCTCTGTTGGGACCAGCCCGCTCAGCCACGAGCTAAATGCTTGGCTGAGAAGGATGGAAGTGGAAGAAATCCTGATTTTTCCAAGCCTCACTAAAGTGCACCTAAATCCAGCACTGTGCAATGCATGCACTGCTATCACATGTGGGTTTTCTGCCTCCCTTCATCCATTCCCTACACCCAGCAGTGTGCAATGGGTGCAGCCATCTCCACCTGGGTTTTCTGCCTCCCTTCATCCATTCCCATTATCACCTTCAATTACTCATTGTCAGGCCAGGCATGAAGGGAGTGTTGGCATTCCCTTGGGCTGGGATTGAGGTGGGGATCCTCTGGCCAGGCCTTCCACTGCCTTGCCATTGAAAGATCCTTCCCCCTGCTGCCCCCACGCTTTTTATTCTGCATTTAACATGGGCATTTGGGGTGTGTGTGTGTGTGGTGAACTATGGCTTTTGCAGGGTGCTTAATGCCTTTCTTTTAGCCCAAATGGTGGGGAAAAAAGTGCCTCCAAAAATCTAGCCCAAAACTGACAAATGTGTGGGCTTGGGTTCTCGTAAGATGGGAGCAGCATCTGCTCTGAGACATGTCCTTGTTTCTGTCTCCATCAGCTGGGCTAATAAAAGCTCCTCATGTTTCCTTCAGGCCTTCCTGCCGTGATTTTTGGGTTCAGGCTGGGCCCAGGAGCCCCCTGGGCTGTCAGAGACACAGAGGGGTGAGAGGGATGCTGATGTTAATTGAGGCAGTGCAGTCAGAGCTCCCAAGGCAGTAGGGATGTGCTGTCCCCAGCAGCCCAAGGGTGCCAGGCTGTGCTCCAGGTCCTCAGGATGGTCCTGCAGGGCCTGGGTCTCCGAGCTGAGCTGAGCTGAGCTGCCCAGCCTGTGCTCTGTCAGAAATCACTCTTGAGAGCTGAAAAAGCTCATCCTGCCTTGACCATCACCTTGCTGGATCATGCCACGGTGGCCAGTTCCATAGGGAATAGCAGTGAAGAGCTCTGGAGCAATGCAGCCCCCCTTGCCATCCTCAGCAGCTCTGATGCTGCTCCCATGCTTGCTCCTCAGGTTTTCACAGATCTGGCCCATAATTCTGGCTGTCTTGAAAAACAACCCATTTTCTCTTCTGGCATTCGCCATCAGGGATTAATTTAATGATTTCTTTTTCTTTCCCATTGTTTGTTTTTTAATGATTAAGGTGATAGTTATAAATTGTTAACAAGTTCTGGTAGAAATGCGATCCCTGGGAACTTCTTTTGCAGTGAATATAATAAAGGGAGATTGATTTAGCAAAGCCGGTTGAGTTGCTGTGTCTTCAAAGATTATCTTGGTTCTGCATGAAAGGCCAGATTTTTGAGCAGTATTTCGGCCTAACTGAAGTCAGGTGCTTAAGCACCTTCAAAATAAGAGAAGCCTCTGTCTGTGGGGAATGATAATATTGTGTGTTAAAACCAGCCAGTGTATCAGAACTTCCTTTTTTTGGCTGGGCAATTTTTTCAGGTGAATCCTTTCCTCTGGCAAAGCGCTGAGCTGGCACAGAGGGATTATTTGATGAAAAAGGCCCTTTCTCTGCTGGGAACAGCCCATTTCCCTGGAGTCACTGGGGCTGGTGAGGGTTGGTGGTGGTGACATCTCCATGGGATTGGAGATGTTTGGCTTGAGGGCCATGGCCTTGCACAGAGCAGAACCTGCAGGTTCTTGGCTCTTTTTTCTTTGCTTTCCTTGTACTGTGTGTTTGCTGAGCTCCAAAGCATTCACTCCTGGCAATTATTCTGATGAGGCAGGGGGTTATTTGAAAACTGCGAACGGAGGTTTCTGGGGAAATGTCTTCAAAGGCTGATCTCCTTTCAATGGAGGTTGTAATTGTTTAATGATTTTCTATATGGATTTCCATGTGGGCTGCTGCAGGACAGGCAGGGCTGGTTTGTCAGCAGAGAACATCTGCTCGTGCTTCGCCCTCTCTTCCCCTGGAAGGCTGGTCAGCTGCCTCCTGAGCAATACTGGAGATTTTTGATTTATATTTCCCTTGGTTTTACTTCTCTGTCTCAGACCCAAACCTCAAACATGTCACATTTTTTTTCCAATTAAATCAGCTGTCTTTTCCACACACCTTGGCTCTGGCATCCTTGGGCTGCAGGCCTGGAGTGATGCTGCTTTAACAACCAGAACTGGGCTGGGGCAGGGCCAGCAGGTCCTGCCCTCTTCTACTGCAGCTGATGAAACATCTTTTCCCTCTCCAAAGTTGAAAAACCATTCCTGTTGCATTGCCTATACCCTAATTCCTTGGACAGCCAGAAGCCTTATTCTAGATTCCCACCTAAATTTATTAATGAGTGAGTTGTGACCTTTTGCTGATGTTCTTTCACCTTCAACAGCACTTTCTCTTCCTTCATGTTAAACCTCCTGGTACATGGAAAGAGAACAATTTTATCACCTCTTCCCCTTCATTTTCTTACACTAACAAGTCAGGTTTTCCCAGCAGCTGCCTCTTGCAAAAGGCCATCTTTACTCTGATGAGCCTCGGAGGCAGTTCCAGGCTGAGCTCACCAGCCTTGACCCCAGTTTTGGGTGACAAAGCTTGTGCAGGGCCTGCTGTGCGGTGTCACCAGACAGGGTACAGGAGCTCTTTGCCCACCCAGGGCAAGTCTTCAATGAGGCTTCTTGCAGCACTGCTGTGTTTGAGGAGTGGGATTTTAAAAGGCTTGATCCCTTTCTCAGTGGAGTCACGGTTGTAATTCCCATTGATTGCCGAGGTATGTGTCCTGGACTTAATAAATCTTGTTGCTCAGTGCCAGGAGTGGTGAACTCCTCTTGACAGGATAAATCCCGTGCCAAGGGTGTTGATGTGTCTGATAGAGAGCTGAGGGCAGCAGGAGTTCAGAGGAGGTGGTGGAAGAATGCTACCAGGGTTGGGTCCCCTTCTTCTGTTCTATTTGCTTTTCTCAAGGAGTAAAGAGCATATCAATTATTAATTATTAATTAATTTTTTTTTTTTTAAGAAAGGCAAAATTGTCCTCTTAGCTCCTTGGAACAATCCTACAGGCAGAGGAATTTGGGACACAGCTGGCACTGTGGTCTGAGTCAGAAGTGTCTGAGTCCTTTCACAGAGGTGGGAACACTGGGAGTGGGTGATCCTGAGCAGCCCAGGAGGATTCTGAGCAGCCTGATCACTGCAAGGTGTCCCTGCTCATGCCAGGGGCCTTGGGCTTGGTGTCCTTTAAAGGTCCTTTAACCCAAACCATTCCACGATTCTGTGCTCCTTCCAGCCATGGCACGCAGCGCTGGGAACTGCGCTCGAGTCCCGGGGCTGGCTGGAGATCAACCAGAGATCCTGTCTGCTGGAAACACAATCCTCCTGTTTCCTGATCCGAGCCCCGTAACATAAAGCAGATGTAAAGGTCTAGCAGGGATCAGGAAATCTTTTGTGTGTGAGGTGGAGGCAGCAGTGCCCGAGGAACCTGTGAGAAGGGAAAACGGGATACCCCTGGGGCAGGAGAGACCTGGCTCCGCGGGGGAAGGGCCACTACGCCTGCTGCAAAGCCTGACCTGGCTCTCTGGAGGGGTGCTGGGTTAGACAATGTCTGCGGGCCGTCCTACACCGTGTGCACGGTCGGTGGGATGCTGTGCCTGACGTTCCCCGTCTCCAGCCGTGGAGGTCCCCGCTGCCTGCGAGCCTCCCGCGGCGCCGAGCTGCGAGTCGCTAAACAAAGCCAGGGAAAATCAGGCACAAGCTGTGCAATTTGCAGATGATCTGTGTACCTGCTAGCTCCGAACAGATGTTTTCCTTCGCGTGACCATTTGTGAGCTGCTTCTCTGTCACAGGCTGTGGTAGCTGCGGTGCTGGGGAGTGAGTGATATCTTACACCTGCACGGAGCAGCGTTCCTGCCATAAACCTGCTTTGCAATTCCAGAAATCTCCCATTACAGAGTTTTATGCCCGGTGCAAACAACGGCGAAATAAGGCTGTTTAGTATTTTTGACAGAGGCTTTATAAAAAAAGCACTGGAAGATAAGAACTGCAGGAGCTGGATGGGATCTGCATAACTCCGAACCCTCTCCAAGGAGCGGGTGCTGCAAAGGGAAGCGCAGCAGAAGGCAAACCTGCCTCGTGTTAGATCTGCTCATCATCTCCTCTAGCTGGAGGTGGCCTGCAATATTAATATCCCTTTCAGCAGAAATGTTGGTATTTAGCTGGCGTAACTCCGGCTATTCTTGTTATCCACGCACATTCCTGCTTCCTCTCTGAAATGTCACGGATTCTTGGCCACGACAACTTCCCGTGGAAGTTAGCTCCAGGCTTTAATTCTGCCTTGTGCAAAGCCTGGGTTTCCTGCTGCAGGGCTGTGCCAGGGGGGTGTCAGCAGCCCAGAATCGCTGCCTCAGTCATTGCAGGGGGGATTCTGAGCAGCACATCAGCACAGCTTAACTACAGCAGGCTTGGCTTGAGCTTGGCTTTTCCAAGAGGGCTCTAACGGATAAAAGGAATGCAATTCCTCATCTCCCGGGCAGGTTGGCAGATGTATAGGAACGTGATATCCTCTGGGTTGTCCACGAGGAGAAGGGGGGGGTCTGTCTGAGAAAGGTTGTTGGTTTTTCCTGGCTCCTTCTGAGCTCAGCCAGTAGATCTTCATGCAGGTGTTTGGAATAAATGTGCAACAAAAAGCAAAAGGAGCCAGGAAGAGCTTTATGCTGCAGAGAGGAATTCTGCAGGATTTTTTTTTCCTGGGATGTGCACCCTCCAAAACAACCAAAGTCTTTAGGAAGCTCTGGGATAGAGGGATGTGTACGCCTCTGTGATGGGAGGAGGATTCTCTTCTCAGGAACCAACACTTGCCCTGCTGCAGGTGGCCACAAACCCAGGAATGCCTTGCTCAGCCCTTGTGGAGACAGATAATGCTAAACCCCGGGGCTGGCTCTGGGAAATCTGTTGCTCTGTGTTTTTTGCACCAAATTCCCAGGTGGGTTTACCTGCAGAGATCAGTGGGAGCCCGGATTCCCTGTGGGCACTGCTGGAACATCTGTGGGGAATGGCTGCTTGCCATCTGCTGGGAGCTGGGAGCAGGCAGCAGTCACCCTGGCAGGTTTAGGGAGGTGCCTTCAGGCACAGCATCCTCCAGGAGAGCTCCCTCTGGGGCAGCAGGATCAGGCCTCTTGCCTGACCAGAATATGAATTTCTTAGCTCCAAGAGAGGAAAACCTCTGTGCATGGTCCAGGTTTGTCGTGCTGCCCAACAGGAGCCTCCTGCTCAACACTGGGAACTTGGTTTGGTGGGGCAAAGTGGGTGTGGGGAGTCAGGGGCTTCCTTGTCCCCCCCAAATCATGGCTGCTCTTCCCTCCCAGTGTGAACAGCTCTGCTCCCACAAGAGACTCTTGGAGGTTTAGGGTGGCAGCAGCTTTTTGGGGAGAGGAGAGGTGAGGGATGCGGGGTTTGGAGTGAGGGTGAGGAGCAGTTCTGACTGGGGATGTGTGGGGTGGCAGGAGCTGCAGATACAGGGTTCTTGCTTGAGGTATCCAGGGACAATAGACTTCCAAGGCAGGACAAAACAGCAGAGAGAATGGAAAGGCAAGGAGTGTCCCATGTCACACATTAAAGGCAAACAAGCATTTTCCCATGTGGACCTTTGAAAAGCTGGGATTAAAGAAAAGCAAAAAATGTCATCTGAGATGCAGCTCTAAATGACGGGGTTTTCCCAGTCAGCTCAAATCTCCCAGCCCTCTTACTGGAAGGGGCCCAAAGCACCAAGCACTCTTTAACTTGGAAATCTGGGAAAAGGGGGGCTTGACCCAGGGAGCTGGCTCTGCCAGGGTGATCCCCCTTTTGCTCGGTGTGCAGAGGGAAATATTCTTCCTTTCCTTGCCTGGTTGTCAAATTCATGCCCAGCCCACCAACAAATCCATCTCTTCAGAGATCAATTACAGTGTCTGGCTGCCAAGCCTGGAAAACCAATTAACTCCCAAATATTATTTTTTTTTCCTGTTTTAAAGAAGAAAAAAAAGTGAAGGGAGAGAAAACGAGAGACAAAGAGGGAGAAACACATTGAAGCGGGGTTCAATAAATCACCTGGAAAACATTCCAAACATTAAAATAAACAAGGACGAATTCCAACTTCATTTGTCTCTTTTGGAGATTCTGTCACTGATTTATTTTGCTGCTCTGTCTGAGCCTCAGTTTTGTCTTTGCTCGTGTTTGGAGTCAGGTGCTGTGTCTGAAGCAGAGCCCTGGGGCTGGATGCTCCAGGTGATTCCTGGATGCTGTGGTGATTCCTGCATGGAGGATCCTCCCTTCTGCAGGGCCGTCATCCCCTCACCTGGGCTTTTAGGCGGTTAGAATCTCCATCCTGCGGGACATTTGGGAATGGATTGGAATGGATGCACAGCTCTGCCTGGGCTGGTGGTTTGGGAGAGGAGTGTGACCCACCAGGCTTCCCAGGAGGAAATAGCTTTACTTCCCAATCCTAAACTTCTGGCTTTCTGTAGCCTCCCAGAACTGGCTGTTCAGATTGAAGCTATCTGTCTAAACCTCACATCCTTGATTTTTCAGGGGTTTTACTCCTTTTGACCAACTATTCTATGTCCTCAGGCCTCCAAAAAGTTTAGAGGAGACTCCTGCTCCCAAGACAGTGGAATGGTGGGGACACACTGAAGCGCCTGGAGGTGAGCAGGGCCCAGGTGTGTCTCAGGCTGGTGGTCTCACAGGGGTATCTAAAGAAGGATTAGGAAAGGGAAAGAAGTAAAGATCAACTTATTTATGATATTTCTGGTTTCAGGAATTGGCCAGCCAAGAGTCTGGCAAGCCCCCAGTGGTACAGCTGCCTTCCAAATCCAGGGGGTATGGATGGTAGTGGAGAGAGAAGAAGCACTTTTGCCTGAGTAAGAGGATTATCTGTTTCTGAAGTGCCCTTTATTTGGTATTTTTGGATGGGAATGCAGGCAGCTGGCTGTGGTGGTTGGCACCAGGGACAGGTGCTGAGCACCTGTAGAGGAGCTACAGCATCCCTGAGGGTTTAGTGCCCACCTGGAGCAGCAGCAAGCTGGGGAAATACCCTGGGACATCCCAGGTGTCATTTCTGGTCACCAGGGTTGGAGAACTTCTGTCTCCTTCAGGCAACTGGGATTTGAACCTGGAGCATCTGTGCTGCTGCCAGTCCCCCTCCTGCCAGAAGCTTTAGTTTTCATTCCAGAGGGGGATGAATAATCCTGGGGGTTGGTGTGCAGAAGAATTGCCACCCTTCCTTCAGCTCTATCAGAAACTCTTCAAGAGGCCGTGAACAAGCCTCTTGAAGCCCAGCCTTCCCTTGGGATAAATCAGCTCCGATTCCCAAGTGAATGGCTGCTCATTTGGAGATGTCCTTGTCACCCTGTGCGCCTGTGGCTGATCTTCCCTGGGATCCCGCAGCGTTCCCAGACCCTGTGATTGCTATGGACAATCAGCGGGTCCCGGTTAGTGCTTTGTTCCCTGATTACCGAGCACTTTGCAAGAAGTTTGGGAAAGGTGGGAGGGAGCTCCGAGCTCTGCAAACCGCACAGATCCCGCTGCATCCCGTATGCTGGGGACTGCCTCTTCAGCTGAGGGCTGCTGTGGGATCTGTTCTTCCCAGCCTGGCTCTGGAAACAAAATCCCGTCGGCATTGTCAAGGAAACCTGGTGAGAGCGCAGAGTTGTCCAACAGCCTCCAGGCAGCCTGGGGCAAAAGCTCTGACAAGTGCAAAACGGAATCCAAATATCCAAATGGAGGGTTTTTTTCCCTCTCTAACCCAACACTGTTTCAGAATTAGAAGGATGGAATTAGGAAAGCCAAAAAAAAAAAAAAAAAAAAAAAAAGAAAAAAAAAAAAAAGAAAAAAAGAAAAAAAGAAAAAAGGAAAAAAAAAATCCCACAAAAACCTCCTGTGCTGTGTCATCCTGCCCAGACCTTCCAGTGACACAGCCTGGAAGTGGATTCATAGAATCCCAGGATGGTTTGGGTTAGAAGGGACCTTAAATCCAATTCCACCCCCTGTCATGGGCAGGGACACCTCCCCCTAGCCCAGGTTGCTCCAAGCCCCATCCAGCCTGGCCTTGGGCACTTCCAGGGATCCAGGGTCAGACACAGCTTCTCTGGCCACCCTGTGCCAGGGCCTGCCACCTTTACCGGGAAGAATTCCTTGCCAATATCCAATTTAAACTAAATTCTTCTGGAGATTGGACTGTCAGACCAGTGTGTAAGAAAAAATCGCCACTCCTTTCATTTCCAAAGCTGACAATGAGCTGCAGTGATGGGAATCGGGAGAAATCCATGTCCAACAGGACAGAGCACACCCTGGACAGATCTTTTGCTGGAGATATTTCCCAAGAAACCGTTGTTTTCGACACAACCCATTACTCAATTTATCAATCCCTAGTTACCCTTCAAATTCCTATATCCCAAATCCATGGGATAGATTGGACAGCTTAATTTGAAATGTGAAAGCAGGTTGGAAATCATTGCTGTGCAAATCGGGCAGGGGGTGGGCTTTTTTCTGTTCCATGGATCAACTGGGCTTAAATGAATAAATAAAATTCATTCTGGTAGTTCCCAGTGAGGAATACATTCCTTTGGAAAAAGGGGAAAAAAAATCACTCCCAACATTTCATTCATCCCAGAGTGAAGCATTTTGATTGGGGGAACTCAGCTAATTTTTTTCCTCCTCAAAATAGCTCAAATTTGAAATATAAAACGTCACATTGGAACTGAAAGTTGAATAGAAATGTTTAGAAAACGTGGGATTTTATATCCATATATTTGGAAGTTTAACGAGATGGTGGATGGAAAGAAAGCACTCAGGCTATTTATAATTCAATTAGGCTCAGATTTAGGAGTAGTTCTCACTCTCTGTAAACTGCGTCTCTTTTTCATTTGGAACGATCTCCTTCCTCCATCACAGCCCCTTTTCCCGGCGATGCCTGGGAATATATGGCTGCAGCTGGGAATATACGGCTCTAATAGAGCTGCAATGACTGGAGCTGTACTGTGCCAGCTAACTGCTGTATTTTTCTTTCCCGAGGCTCTTCGGGCATGTTCACAAGGGAATATTGACATTTGGGACCAAGGGATGGAAAACTAGGCTGTGAGCTGCTGGAGCTGTTATCAAGGATATTTATTCCGGCAACTTCCCCCTGCAGGACTTCTCAAGGTTGTGCCTTTTTTTTCCCCCATTCCCCTGTAAGCGTCCCACACCACATTTGCCATTAATTACTAAAATAAATCTAACAAAATGCTCTTCTTCCTGGCCTTTTTTGGTACCTACCAGTGTTCCTTCACCTCTCTCTTTGCACTACTGTAAGTAGTGAGTGAGTCCCTACTCTCACTCTGGGGCTTGGTTTCCAAACTGTTTATTGAGTAATAAAAAGAGACAATTACAAGTCATTGCCCAGGGATAATGTGCTGATAATTTTATGACTGGACAAACGGTTGGAGCAGCCCACAAATGGTGGTGAGCAGGAAATCTGGGATCTGTTGCCGACAGAGCCACCCCTGAGGAGATGAACCCTCACTGCTGACAATCAAAGCTGCAACAACTGTGAGCCATTAAAATTGCTGTGGGGATGGGTGGTGGGATGGGCATTGTTTCTTCCAGAGAAATAGAAAAAAAAAAAAAAAAAAGAGGTAAAGAACTTTTGGAAGGAGTTTGGAAGTTCATCCTGCTCCGAGTGAGTATGAGGGACCACCAGCACTGCTCATGTTCAGGTCCACAGGGCCAACAGCTGGGGCCTGGGGATTCCTGGAAAAACAAAGATTAGAGGGTGTTAATGCTTTCAAGCAAACAGGGATCATCCCAGAGATAACAAAGGGATTAAGTTTCTCCAGGCACTTGAGCAGTGACCTGGCTTTGATGCTGCTGCTGCTGCTGCAGGGTGACCCTCTGCTTGCTCCCACCTGTAGGATGACATTCCCCATCCCTGTCATCCCAAACCCTGGGGATTACATTATTTCTGATTTCAAGCCTATGTCTGTGAGCTGGTTTAGCTCCCACCCAGTGAATTTCCCACTTCCTCTGTGATTCCCTGTGTACAATAGGAAATAATTTCAGATTTAAAGCATGCCCCTGACCACTGAACATGGAAAACTGCTGCCATGGAAATGCTGCCAATAATAATAATATAATATAAAAATAATAAAAAAATAATAATGCTGTCAAAAATTCACGAGTCAACTGCTCACCTGTCTGAAACCATTCCAAGATGGTGTTCCCATTGGCCCTCTCTTGGAGGAATTCCTGCTCCTTCTTAGGGGCACAACATCATCTCAGCACTATCTTCTGTCCACTGAAGTGGAGCTCAGAGGATTGATCAGGGAGGGCCCTGGAGAGGTCTCACTCTGCCCATCTCCCATGAGGAGGGATGAGCTGCACCTCTTCCCAGCCTGCAGCAGATCCAGACCTCAGAGTGGGCAGGAAGCCATGGAACTGGGAGTAGCTGTTTGCAGCTGCCAGGACCTCCCATTTGTGGGGTAGTGATGCAGATAGAATCTCATAAACTGGCTTCCATCCTGCTTTACTGCAGATTTAATGATCGGAGGAAGAACTTGACTGTTTATTAAAACAGTAGACAGTAAAGCTTAACAATAGGCAATAAAGGGTTTTGTTTTTCCATCCTTCTGATTGTTAAAGCAACAACATGTTGGGCTGGAGAGGGAGCTGCCCCCAATCCCTGGATCCAGAAGGACAGAGTGGGCTGTGAGGTGACTGGGCAGGAGGAAGAAGTTGGCAGTGCCACTTCCATGCATGGCAAATCCAGAATCTGAGGAAGGGCAGGGCCTCATTCCTAAGTGGGCACTGTCCCAAGGCTGGCTGGACAGTGACAGGGGCTGGAGCAGCACAGCTACCTCCAAAGCCTCTGCCATTGTTAATCAGCAGGATTAACTCTGGATCTTGCCAGAGGTGCTGCTTCCTCACTGCTCCCCTGCCTCCCTGGCAGAACCATCTCTGCTGAGAGGCCCTGGTGGGAGCCAAGTTCTCCAGCTGCTGCATGGGGATGGAGAATGGACAGTCCCTGTCAGCTCTTCTGTCACTGTAGCTGGGTGTGAAAACACCTTCAGGCATCCAGGGGTGTAGCTGACACCTTGTTGTGAACTGTGGAAGTGGCTCCTTAAGCTTGGGGGGGAGGGGTTTGCAGTTTCTGTGGAGTTTTCTCCTGGTATCACCTTTTCAGGCTGTGCTGAACTGGTTGGCCTGGCTTCTCCTGGGGCAGAGGAGAAAACCAGGACTTCCTAGGATTGCTCATCCTGCCTAAGGAATGTTCAGTCAGCCTCCAGAAGGCCTGACACCTCTGAACTTGTTCCAGTGGGGCTCCAGGTGAAATTTCTTGGACATAGACAGGAAAAAGCACAGAGACAAATCTTGACCCAAAAACACTCAGTGTGTACTTCAGTGTCCAACTCCTTTGGCTCCCTGCAGGAGAGCTCTGCAAGCTGAGCAGCCCTGCTGAGGGCTGGTGGGATTCCTGCACCTTATGGAGTTCTTGGAGTGCTGGGCAACCCCAAAGCAAGGTGCCTTCCAGCTGCAGTCTCAGTGCAGGCAGAGGTTCCCATCCAGTGGGAGTCTGTGGATCACACTGGAGGGTCAGGGATGTAGGGCAGGTGTAGGAGAAGCTTCTCCCTCCCCCTTGTGCTGTGGTGGGGTGTGAAATCCAAGTCTTGCTTCCCTAGGGAGCTTTGGCCAACAGACCAGACCCCAAATGTGAAGGCAAGGCAAGACTTTGTGTCTTTGCTGGGCTTGGAGGGGAAAGAGGGATGGGAAACAGATGAGAACACGTCAAGAAGAGAAGGAAAGGGTTGATTGTTCATGGTTCTGGCATGAACCAGGATTTGTACAAGCTCAGAACACTTTGGACATTAAACTCTTCTCTGAGCCCACTGATTTTCAAAGTTGCCAGGAGTAAAGGTGAATCTGTGAACCAAGATCCTTCCCCAGTGGAGTCTGAGACACAACAATTCCTTTGCACTGGAGGCAGGAATTACAGGTAAAGCTCTCCAGGGATGTGTGGCAGGGCTTTTGATGCCTTGTGTACAAAAAATGTGGGAAGGGGAGCAGGCAGAAAAGTAAAATTTTCCAGGACATGGCACTGCTCAGGACAGAGCCAGCAAAAGGTGACTACAAAGCAGCTTTGCAGCATAACGAGGGCTTGAGGTGATGTAGAACCACGGAATATCCTGAGCTGGAAGGGACCCACAGGGATCACTGAGTCCAACTGATTAATTGTTGGCAACTGCCTGTGGAGAAAATCAACAGGAGCTGCACCTCAAAGGAGCTCTCAGCCCTCTGAGAGGAGACTGGAAAGGCATCACAGAACACTCCTGGGAATGCCAGCAGGAATATCCACAAAGGGCAGTGTGAGCAGTTACAGGGGGGAATTGGAGCAGCAAACAGAGCCTGTCATGGTGCCACTGGATCCATCCCAGAGCACCCAGGTGCTGTGAGCAGTCCTGGTGTCCTTGCCTCAGGCTCCAGGAATGGTGTGAGAGGAAAGCACGGCTACCTGTGGTAGCAGCAGGACCTCCGGGGACAGGAGACCTTGTTCTGAGAGGCTGAAGGAGCAAAAAATAGGAAGAAAGTGGCTTGGAAGAGGCAGATGTGGAGCTGGATGGGTCCCTGCTAGGGCCAGGGCTGATGCTGGATAGAAACCCCAAACTTGGCTCCTACGTTTGGCACTTTGGACCCGTGGCAGCACCCAAAATGTTGAGCAATGAGGGGACATCAGGGAATTCCTGATCAGAGCCACTGTTGGGCAGCAAGCCCCACGCTGTTCCCTGACCTTGTCCTGACCATTCCCAGCCAGCCCCTCTTGCTCAGGTGTGGCAGGAATGTGCCATTGGACATCACACTGTCACCTGGGCTGTACCAGAGCACACACTTCAGCCCTAGGAGATTAAAATGGACCCAGCCTCCCTCCTCAACCCTGGAAAATCTTAAGGATTAAATTCTGACCCCAGCGAAAACAGCTGAGCATTTTCTGGTTGAGTCCAGTGGGCTGGAATTTAATTCCCAGGTTTAAAGCCTCTTTAAAATCAGCTGTGATATATAACCAGTCTTCTCAGCCTCTAAATACCTCAACAAGATTGGCAGTGCTCCAGCAGAGCCATGGGCAGGATTACCTGCAAATCCATAGGTCAGGAGAGAAACTGGGGAGCCTGGCTGGGGCAGAGTGGAGCCGCAGAGCTGGAATTGCCTCTGCCTGTGGTTGTGGCATTCAGAAAAAGCTGGGAAGCTGGTGAAATCCTTCTCTTTTGAACCCCAGAATTGCTGTTGAGATATTTCTGTTTGTGCTCACCTTTTTGGAGGATGTTTTACACATACATTTATGTACACACACACACCCCCCCTCCCCATGGGTACGCACACCACAATGCATCTCCTCAGCCTGCAACCTTCCATAAACTGTAAAAATACCAGACAAGAAATGAAAATTAAGTCCCTTATCATTGTTAAATCGTCAGAAACTAATATTAGAGCTGCTGGACTATTTCCCCCCTGAACTATCCCCACTCCACGATCCTAATGTGACCATTCTTCCTGTAGCTCTTTACATTCTATTATTTATAAGAAACAATGTTCAGCCCTCCCCTGACAGCATTTGCAGGGCTGCGGAAAGCAGTGCGGCAGAAAGGTGGGAGAACAATTTTGGTGATGTTTCCATAGCTACCTAGCTGCTAAATGTGGTTTATTCCATTTTAAAATCACTCAACACACACACACACAGAGGCACGCACATAGCCCTCCCCTCGCACACGCAGGCACTGGGAACGCAGCCCCTAATCCCTGCTCTGCCTATTCCAGCCTAATCTGCCTGGGATTTGTATATTTTAAGGGCTGCTTGCTGCCTAAATAAATGGCTGGATACAGCAGGAGGATAAACATATTGTTTCTCTCTCGCTCTCCTCTCCCGACGTGTGTGTTCCGGAGGCTCCCTGTAATACTGTTACGGATATTTTTCCCCAGCCGTGGTGCGCCAGGGAAGTCGGAGGTAGGAGGGTGTCCTCTCGTGGTCTGTGGCATCTTTGCAGCCTCAGAGCTGCGAAACAACGAAGGGGGAAAGGGGTGCCTTGGAAAGCGGGTGGGCATTTTAGGGGATAACCTCTTTGGATGGAGTTTCCGAATTCGGGGATTGTGTTCAAAACTATTTCAGCACCTCTCTGATACCGTGAGGGAAATTCCCCCCGGGCTTGCTGCGCACATCCTTAAGGGAGCAGCTAGGGGCCACTGGCCACGTTTAGTTTTCCAAGCCCGTCCTTGGAAATAGGCAGAAAATGAGGCACAGGGAAGGGGTTGGTTGGTCCCAGCGTTCCAGAGCAGAGGAAATCTGCAGGGAGCAGTTGCTGAGCGGGCTGTGAGGATTCTTCCCAGCTCTGCTACCAAAGGAGACCTGGGTCTTGGGATCTGCTCCCTCTGGAGAGACTTGCAGGGCTCATCCTGCTCCCTCCGTGGGGCTGAGCCCTCTCCCACCCACACAGCACTTCCCAGTCCCTTCCAGGTACGTGATTCCCAGTGCTGCACTGGTGTCCCCTGCTCTCTGCAAGATGAGACAGGGAAAAGCTGGAAGCAGGACAAAGAAATAGATGCAGGCAGGGACAACAGGCAGAGAGTCCACCAGAAAATAGAAGACGTGCCCAGCAGGAATCCCTGACTCAAGGTTTATCTGCATGTAAATTAGATGTAAATGAGGGGAATGTTCTTTACTCAGAGAGGGGTTCAGCACTGGGAGAGGTTGCTCAGAAAATCTGTGGCTGCCCCATCCCTGGAATTGTCCAAGGCCAGGCTGGTGGGGCTTGGAACAACCACCAAGGTTGGAAGGTGTCCCTGCCCATGGCAGGGGGTGGAACTGGATGAGCTTTAAGATCCCTTCCAGCCCAAACAATGTAATGATTCTGTGAATAAAAATAAGGAGGATAAGTAACATGCAAATATCTGAGGAGAGCAGGCTGCTGGCCATCCATCCTGCCTGTGATTCCAGCCCCTGTTCCCTCCCGTGCTGTGTCACACCACGACACCTGCAAATCCCGTGTGACACAGCCACAGTGGTGATTTTTGTCCACAGCACACACTGGAGGGAGGCAGCCACAGATTTTCCTGGGAATGGCACAAGATTCATCCCTCTGCTGCATCCCAAGGGCCCCTGCAAGCCCCTCCCGGGGATGCTCTGCTGTAAATCTGTCCCAGAGAAAAATCTCTCCTGAAGTGGAGGATTTTTGTCACTTTTTTTTTTTTTTTTTTTCTTCTTCTGCCTGGCAGAAAAAGGGGAGAGAAAAGCGCTGCTGAAATCGTGTTTTATTCGTGTTTGTCACCAGGTACAAAGCAAATAAATCATCATTGGAAAGCAAAGGCACCTCTGACCATCCCTCACCCGCTCGTGTGTCCCTTTGTTTTGCAGGTTCCCTCTGCTCCACGAAGTTGCCTTGGGTCTGCCAAGGTGCCAGGCACAGTCAGGCACAGATCCATCCCTCTGGAGTGCCCCAGATGAACAGGAGGAGTGGTGGGGAGGCAGCAGATTCCTTTGGGATCGCTGGGATTCAGCTCAGCCCTGTGTGGCTCTGCCAGCCCAGCTGCAGAGAGGCTGCATCTGCAGGGATCTCACATCTGGGACAATGTGGCTCAGGAATCAGGCAGGTTTAATTGTCCTGGCTCTGTTCCTTCTCAGGCACAGCCCTGACTCTTCCTGGTTTTGTGGGGAAGGATGCCAACCTTTCTTTGGGAGCCCTTTCCATAGAGCCCAGCACAGATCCAGCCCATTTTGCCATGGATCCTTTTTTCTTCCCAAGCTTGCTCCAGCTGTGAGCAGCTGCAGTGCTGGCTCTCATCCTTCCAGCTGCCCTCCCCAAAGACACATCCCTTCAAAAATCCCATTTCCCACCTGATTGCCCTGTTGATCACATCTTTTTCTGCCAGGAGGGCACAGAACATAGGGGCTGGGCCAGGCTGGGGAGCTGGATGTCCTGTCCAGGATGGAGAGGTCCCATCCCAGAAATCCTCTGTGCCCTGGGCTGATCCCCAGCATGGGTACCAGCAAAGGGATTGGAATTCTGTCCCTCTGCTCCCCATAGGTGAGACCCCACCTGCAAAGCTGCCCCAGCCCTGGGCTCAGCACAGGAAGGACCTGGAGCTGCTGGAGAGAGTCCAGAGGAGGCACCAGGATGAGCAGAGGGATGGAGCAGCTCTGCTGGGGGAGAAGGCTGGGAGAGCTGGGATTGTTCAGCCTGGAGAACAGAAGATTTGGGGTGACCCCAGTGTGGCCTTCCAGTCCTTGAAAGTCCTGACAAGAAAGATGGAGAGAGTGTATTTCCAAAGGTCTGGAGTGCCAGGACAAGGAGGAATGGCTTCCCATTGATAGAGGGTAGGTTTAGATGGGATATTGGGAAAAAATCTCCTGGCTATGAGGTAGGTGAGGCCCTGGTACAGAGAAGCTGTGGCTGCCCCATTCCAGGCAGTGTCCCAGACCAGGCTGGATGGAGAAGCCTGGGAAGGTGGAAGGTGTCCCTACCCATGGCAGGGAGTGGAATGGGATGAGTTTAAAGGTCCCTCCCAACCCAAACCATCCATGATTCTCTGGGAATGAATTGAACTCTTGCCAAGGAAAGCCTCAGCAGCCCCTGGCTGGGTTATTTCCCTGCACAAGGTAAGATCCAACAATGAGCCAAGAGATGCCATCATCGATATCCAATTTGTGACCAAGGGATGGACACACTCTTGTGACTTGCCTCGGAATTCCAGGACATTTCTTTCCCTTTATTGCTTTCTGTCTGACCAGGAGGAGCTGGCAATCAGTGGCCACAGAGCTCTTCTAGGCCATCATTATGGGTGATTATCAGCAATCACCATGTCACAGTGCCTGACACAGGTTTTGCTGGCTCTGTACTGGCTTCCTTTCCTCTCCAGCCCCCAATAGGCAGGTGCTGGATGTCAGGGGTCTTTTTGTGGCTCTGTGGGGACAGGGAGTATCTGAAGTTTCCAATATCAGGCACGAAATGCACTGCAGGAAAAAACCAGCAGCACAGAAAATTTCCTGCTGCCTTTCCTGCCTCTGCCAGCACTGGCACCAGGCAGGAGACTCGTGGGACCTGGCAGAACCCTGCTTTGGCTTTCCTGCTGTGGGAAAGGGACAGGTCTCCATCCCTGTGCCCTGGGAAATACAAAAAGCTGCCTCCATTCAGCAAAGTCACAGCTGCCTGAGACATTCCTCCAGTCCTGCTCTCTGGATTAAGGAAGGTTGAAGGCTTTTTTTTTTTTTTTTTTTTTTTTTAAATCAGTTCAATGTTTTACAGCTCAAATTCAAATAGGAGCTTAAGAGCTTAAACAATGAAACATAAGGATGTGCTGGCAGGGCTGGGCTGTCTCCTCTCCTGTTTGCAGCTCTGCTTGGCATCAGCCTGGGCAGAAAAACACCTGTGTCTGGCTACCACAAGCTGAGCAGGCATTTTCCAGGCATTTCACTGCCTTGTGGGAGGTAGAACAAGTGGGAAGATCTTTGGGAAAGCTGGTGAAGGACTTCTGACAAGGGCCTGGAGTGGCAGGACAAGGCAAACCCGCTGATCCAATCTGTCCAGCAGCCCTTTCCATGCTTTCTCCCTGTGCCCTGCTGCCATCTCTGTCTTTGTAGGTGTCCCCAAGGCAGGTTGGGAAGTTGTTTCTGTACGGGATGTCCAGAAGGGAGGATAATGGGCAGGATGAAGTGTGTCTGCATGAGGAGCCACCCAGGCACTGCCATCCCCAGCCTGGTTCCAGCTGGATGAAAATAACTGCAGGTTTGCCCAGGAAAGTTTTACTATTGATTGTTGGTGATCAGGGCTGTCTGCTCTTTCACCTGGATGCTCCTGAATCCCAATGAAGACTTGCCATCCATCACCTCAGGCTTGGTCCCTCTGAGTTGGCCTCCTCCACCCTTGACCACCTCTCCCTCTCCCTCTCTCCATGCCCAGCTCCTGTCACAGATCTTCCCCTTTTTCCACTCCTCAGAGTTACTGTGGGAAGCTCAGTGGTGCTGGAAGCCAAAGGAAGGCCAGGAGACAGCTCAGGAGTCAGGAAAAGGGCTTTTCCTGCCCACCACAACCGATGGAAACACAACTGCCCCCTTACTGTGTTATCAGGGCAGAGAACTGACCATATCTGAACTCTGGATGGAAATACAAGCAAAAAACAAGGATGCTGCTCCAATGGAAGGAGGGAGACTCCTCCCAGGCTCCTGGAGCATATCCCCAGCTGGTGTAAATAAAGAAGCACCAGGCTGGTTTACACAAGCTGCAGCTGCTGAAAAATGCTTTTCCCAAACCTTTTTCCTGATGGGATTGGTTTTCTTTTCCTTTCTTCCTCCAACCCTGAATGCCATCCACATCCTGCCCCACCTTGTCCCTAGCTGCCTGTTTGGGGAGCAGCAGGGTGGCTGAGGAAGATCAGACCTGGAGTCAGTTCAGGACCAGAAACACCGTGCTGCCCTTCCCTGGGATAAAGCTGACCCCAGCCCCCTCCTGCAGAGCACCCTCCAGGCATCCCTCAAAGGCTGAGGGACCAGCAGCTGATGGATGTGCCTGGTGGAGCTGGAAGGAGCCCATCGTCTGAAGGGTTAGCTCCGCAGCAGCTCCTCTGCTCTCCCCACCAATGCCTTTGGTGTGAGGGTGATGTGGGGACAGGGCACAGACCTGGGCTGGAGGCAGCACCCCAAAACTCTCTCTTAGGTGAGCTGGTGTTTAAAGCTGTCTCCCTCAGAGTCAGCCATCTGTGCTGTTTTCTCCAGGAGAGGTAAACACTTAAGGGTCACCTGCTTTCTTTAATCTCCTCTGGCTCGTATTCATCTGAGCTGCACATCATATTAATTATGCTCCTTTTATTCCTGCCCATGCCAGCACAGAGGGATCATTACTGCTGCTGCTTCCTTTTCTTATTGTCTGGATGCTTGCAGCCACCAGTTCTGGAATCCTGCACCGCGAGAGGACACTTTGCTGATCACCTTCCTTCATTAAGAAAACTTAATTTTAGTGCTGATGGGAAATTGGATTAAAGAAAATAAACCACCCAAAAACAGCCATAAGGTTTCTCGTTGGATTAAATATTAAAATTAATAATCCAGTGCTCCATTCAGCTCTGTATTTATGTTAATATTTAATTCAATAACAGCCCGTGGTTTAGAACATTTTCTCATTTGTTTAAAGCAGCAGATGAAATTGCAATTTCTGCCTAAATTGGAGCAATATGGAGCTAACTGGGTTATGCTAATGAGGAGGAATGGCAGCTCCCAAAATGCTCTACCTGGTGGGGTGGAGGGGGGGGGGCTTCAGCAGCAGGAAGGGGAGAGGATGGTGAGGCATAAGGGAATGCAAACCCTGCTGGCTACAGGGAAGCCTGGCAGCAGGAAAAGAGGCTGCAGGGCCAGGCTGCAGATCCCAGAGACTCGAAGGGCTCCATGTGCAGGAACCACTCAGCTTCCAAGTGGGTGCTGCCCCTGTTGTGGTACAGGGAGCTCGAGGATGTTTGCTCCTGGAAAAACCACTGGGAAGGCCAGTGGAGATCCTGGGTTGAGGGTGTGTGCTGGCTGGCAGGATCACATCTGGAGGTCTTGCAGGTGGATCTCTGCTCCTGTTTGGGATGTTGTCTCTCACAGACGCTGCTAGCAAAAAAGTTGCCACACGAAGTCTGGGACTGGGATGTGATCCAGGATCAGGTGACGGTCAGAAATGGGCTTAGGTTGCACCAGGGTAGATATTAGGAGAATTTCTTCAGTGAAAGGGTTGCCCAGCTCTGGCACAGCTGCCCAGAGTGGTGACACCCTCCCTGGGGGGATTTAAAAGCTGTGTGGATGTGGCATTTGGGCCCATGGGTCAGTGGTGGAGAACAGTTGGACTCGATATTCTGAGAGGGCTCTTTGATCCTAAATGATTCCATGATTCTGTGAGGATGTGGGGTCTGGTCTGAGGCTGGTCTCAGGCTGAGTTTTCCATTGATGGCTTTGAGATGATATGGAATACCAAGCAGGATGCACCAAATCACAGGCTGTGCTTTCCTTTTTCCAGTGCTTTTTTCCTGGCTGGAGAAGAGTTCAACTGCTGGTGCAGTCCTGGGCATCCCATGAGGAGAACTGAGCCCATGAGGAGAATCTATCACTCAGGAGATTTAATAATTCCATACAGAAAAGAATCTGGGGAGGGCTTTAAAAGCCCTGCTCAGTTGCTGTCCTTTTCCACGGGGTGGGAAATGGACGTTTCCCAAGGGTGGGCAGAGCCCCTCGCCAGGGTTTCACCCACTGGGAGATGTTTGATATGACAAAAGCTCTTTTCTTCCCCAGGAGAGTTCCAATCTTGAAAAACAGAATAATTATGGAGTGACATGGAGGAAGAATGTGCAACACAGAGCAATGATCAGTAAAACTTAAAAGCTTTGGAGGTGGAGCTCCAAGTGAGTTTCCTGAAGTTTGGATTCATACCCAAACTTGCTTGAACCTTTTGGGGCCTAATTAAATTTGAGGGGACTTATAAAAAAAACATGCTTGGAAGAGAAAACTTTTTTGCTATGAAAAAACTGCTTAATAAAACAGATTATGTGCAAAATAGAAATCTGGGCCTTGCGAAGGAAGAGTAAAACGACACTAATGAGCACAGTCTGAGTGTTAATGAATGGGATTAGCATTCCATTACCTGCAACTCTTATAAATAGACCCACCAATTTAGGTTCCCTGTTCTTCAAAGAACCTGATGTGATGTCTGGAGGTGTTTTCATGTAGTTAATTCTGTTTTGTACAAGGGGAAACTGAGGCAAAACCAATCACTTGAACCACCCCTCAGGGGTGGTTGGGGTGGAGATGAGAACATCGAGGTTTTATTTTTTATAGGGTTTGGTTTGGACTTTGGGGAGTCAGAACCCGGAAGGCACCATCCTGAACTCTGTGTGTGGAGCAGCTCTTGCATCCTCCTGGAGACAGCCTCGAGAAGGTGGCAGCTCCTGCAGGTTCTTCCCTACTGGATCCTGAGTGTTTTATATCTCTCTGGACCTTGTGTGGACTTTGGCACATGGGAAATACCCCAGGATGGGGATGGCCCTCATTCCCAGCAGGACTTTGCCCATGTCAGGGTACATCCCTTCTGTGCAGCTGTTGGATGTGTCAGCAAATGGCCCCACCAGCCTCACCTTGGGGGACCAGAGCTCTGTTTCCCAAGTTCTCTTTTAAAAGGCAGTGGACCATCCCCCTCTTCCATCACCACATGATCCTCAGCCTGTCCACTGAAAGCCAGGAGTGATTTAATTCTTGTTTCCTCGCCCTTTTGAGCTCTTCTGGGAGTGTTGCCATCCATGATGGAGAAGGCTCCCAGTTAGAGCTGGATAGGATGGGGTAGGATGGGCTGGTTTAATGGGAACATCAGGAGATAAATGTGCATGGATGTTCCTGTCACCTCCAGGGGCCACAGAAGGAGATCACAGCCCTTCATTTCCTCTCTACAGAGACAGATTTTGGGGAGAAAGGTGTAAAAGAGACCAAACGCTGCTGTGGGAGGGCTCGGAGGCTCTGAGTGATCACACAGGATCATTCCTTCCTTCCTTATTATTTCCAGCCAAACTCCTGGTGCAGTGATGGACACGTTCAGTGACATCCTGGAGAAGGAAGCTGGGATGAGGCACTACTCATAATTGGAAGGATGTCAAGAAGAAAGAAATAATGTGTTCAAACATATGGGCTGGGATTCCTCTCACCTCACCAATCACAGCAAAATGAGGTGCATGCTCAGTTTTTAACTCTCTCTCTGGTCCATGCAGAAGCAGGTTCCTTCCAGAAGGCCATTTTTCCTGTCCCAAAGGGTGTCCATGATGGATGGGATCAGGAGTCCTCGAGGGATTTTGCCATTCTGGTCACAATAGAGAAAGTACAGGCAACTTTGAGACTAAATACCTGACTTTTAGTTGGGGCTGTTAACAGAGACAAACCCTCTTCCCTCCTGGAAAAAGCACAAATAACTGTAGTTTCCCCAGATTTCTGACAGTGAGCCTTCATTTTTTTAACAGCCCTGGCTGGCAGGAAGAGCTGCTGCTCTGGGAGGAGATGGGTGGTGCTTGTAAAGTGGAGTGAGGAAGCAGCAGGAACTGCTGCTGTCTGCCTGACAGCATCTTGATGGCCCTCCTTGGCTCCAGAGGCATGGTCCAGACCTCTGGAACTGCTCTGTCCTGCATTGCAGACCAGGCTGAGGAAGGAGGTTTCCTTACATTTTCCATGGAATGACTTTAGTCTCACCAAAACCCACTGGGATTTCTGTCTGCTACACCCTCAAATATTGTAGGCAAACAGATTCATGAGCCAAGTATGGGTGGGCTGAAAACATGGAGGGCAGATTCCCCTGGAACAGAATATAGGGGAGTCTTTTCCTGTCCGTCTGCCTGATCCATGACTGCAGCTTTGCACAACTACCTGTCCTATTTTTTTCCTTCTTTTTATTCAGAGGAGGGTGTGAATGTGTTGTACACCAGCTCTTGAGGCCCCTGGATTAACAGCAGCTTGCAGAGCCTGGAGCTGGGCTGGATGTGGAAGCAGCCACAGTTTTGGGCTGGCCCCAGGCTCTGCTCCCACCACACTGGGATGAAAGCAGCCCTTACTGGGAGGTGCTTCTTCTCCAGGTTGGGGATCTCTGCAAGTGCTTGCTGAGGCTCTCAGTTGGCTGTCTTGCTATTTTCCCTTCCTATTTGGGAACAGATGAACAGGGAAAAGGCACAGATGACAATATTTTGCCATCTTTTACTGCTGGAAGCGAGGATGAGCAGCTTTGTTTAAGCAGCCACATCTCTGCAGGCTCCTGGCAGGTTGTCCATGGACCATAGTCCGTGTTGGTGGTCGTGGGGATGGGGAGGGGTCTGACTCTGCAGGAGGAGGGAAAGCTCATCCTGTTGCTTTCAAACACAGATTTGGAAAGTCTCCTCTGTAAAGGGACAAGGAGTCCCTTGGTAGGACAAGGAGGAGTGTCTTTAAGCTGACAGACGGCAGAGTTAGATGGGATATTGGGGAGGAATTGTTCCCTGTGAGGGTGGGCAGGCCCTGGCACAGGTTGCCCAGAGCAGCTGTGGCTGCCCCTGGATCCCTGGAAGTGTCCAAGGCAAGGTTAGACAGGGTTTGGAGCAACCTGGGAGAGTGGAAGGTGTCCCTGCCCATGGCGGGGGCTAGAATTGGATGGTCTTTAAGGTCCCTCCCAACCCAAACCATTCCATGAATCAGTCCGTGGCTCTAATCCAAGCCCTCATCCTGCTCGCAGGCATTGCCCTCAGGACAGCCTGCTAAGCTGAGGTCCCTATAAGGAGATGCAGGTCAGGAATCTGGGGCTCAGCAACTCTCCCAGCTCATCTTATCTCATTTGTAAATGTGTTTGAATTCAGATTTCCAAGCTGCCAGTCAGGTCTGTCACCTTTAGTCACCTCTTTTTGTTCCAGCAGGGAGAGGACGCTGTCCTTGGGTGAGTACCAGGCTGGGCAGCTGTGCTGGCACAACATGGGGGCCTGATCCATATCCCAACCCCCAACAGAGTCCTAAAAAACCCCACAGAGGCTCAAACCCCCTTTTTACTCAGAGCAAGCAGCATTTCCCCTCCTCAAAGAGAGCTGCAGCAGAATTGCAAATGCCCAGCCCACCAGGGTTTTGCTGCGTGCTCAGCAGACTTGCACAGGGCGCTTTTTTCTTTTCCCCACCTTAGGGGTTTAGGCGGCACAGCAAGTCCAGTAATGAACTGTTACTCTGGAAAATAAGACTTTCATTAGGTTAGGATTCTGCCGGAGTGTCTGCGTTGTTCGATAATGAGCCGTGATATTGTGCAAAGCCTCGGCGTGGAGCAGAGCCCAGCTGATCTCCTGCTATCATTTACCCATTTACAACGAGCACCAGCCCGCTGCTGTCACAGGGGGGCTGGCACCGGGTTCCTTCTCCCTGAGAAGCTTTCTTGGGGTCAAACAGTGGTTTTAAGTGTTGAGCCCAACCCTGCCTTCTCGCTGCTGATGGCCTGTAAACAAATACTGATGTTTTCTCAGGGTTTTTTTTTGGGTGTTCATTATTCATCACTCGCAGGTCCTGCAACTGCAGTGCGTGTCTCCTCTGGTGTGAAAACATTAATAACTGCTTTGGCTAAGCACAGAGAGATCATTGCTTTCAAAAATACACAGAGAATTCTGGACTAATTCTGGGATTAAAGCTCGGCATTCCTTTGTAGGCCAGGCTTTCAGGGCATGTTTTTAGGAGAAAGGATTCGTTTTCCGTGGATCCTCCCCTCCCCAAGCTCACTGCTCACCCCCCAGCCACAGCCTGAGTCACGGGGCCGCTGGAGAGCAAAAACCATCAAAAGTGAGCCCAAGCATGGCACAAACACAGGGATTTGGAGTTGTTCCTGCCCTGTCTTAGGGTCTGCAGCAGCATCCTGGGGTTTTTTTCTGGCTCTCCCCTTCCCTGTGATGTGAGGTTGGATCAGGCAGGATCTGTGCCCTCAGCTCATAGCTGGATGGGGCTCAGCCCTGGGGCTCTGCCTCCCCATCCCTGCAGCAGCCCCTGGCTGCTCCTGGCACCACTCACCTCCACCAAGGACAAGGAGCAGTAAATCCCAGCAGCCTCTTAAAAAACATTTTAATTAAAAAACCGACATAACAGGAGCTTTAAAGGACATGAAAGACAACAGCTGTGGAGCTGCTCCCTGCTCCCCCTCCCCTGCCTCCCCCTCCTCTCTGCAGTGCTTTTCAGAGTGATTTTCATGTAAAGCTTCTTGGGTTTCCTGGTTTCTGGCCTCCATCTGTGGTTTTGAGCACAGGCCAGCCAGAGGGAAGGCACAGACAGCCCCTGGGCTGGCAGGAGCTGGACACATGAGGGGACAGCCTGCCTCACCCAGCCCAGGGCAGGCTGGAGCTGCAAAACCCTTGGTGAGGTGGGGATTGGGAGTGTCAGGAAGGATGAGGAGGATCTAAAGGTCCATTGCATCCAGACCTGGCTTAGATGAGCTTGGGGCTCCAGCCCAGCCCAGAGCTGGTGGAGGAGATTGTGTTGGGGTCCAGCTGGAGATGGGACACATGGCCTGCAGGGGATGGCTAACCATCAAAACTGAGCCCCAAATGGTCCCAGCTCAGCTGGCCCACCCAGCCTGGGGCCAGTTGCTGCTGTATCTAACCTTGGATTTGCTGTTGGCTGGATGGGTGTCCCACCTGGCAGTGTTGGCACAACACAGAAGCTGCCTGGATGTGCTGCACTGGCACAGCAGCCACCATGGCTGCCCCATCTAGGCTGAGCAGCTGAGGCCTGAAATTTGCTACCAGTGACATTTTTACCCTGTTTAGATGGGATATTGGGAAGGAATTGTTCCCTGTGAGGGTGGGGAGGCCCTGGCACAGGTTGCCCAGAGGAGCTGTGGCTGTCCTTGGGTCTCTGGAAGTGCCCAAGGCCAGTTTGGAGAGGGGTTAGAGGAACCTGGGACAGTGGAAGGTGTCCCTGGCCATGGCAGGGGGTGGGAACTGGATGGGCTTTAAGGTCCCTTCCCACCCAAACCATTCCATGATTTTACTTGAAATCTGCTTCCTGGGACCAGGACTGAGAGTTTTAACCCAGAACTGGGGATCTCCAGCCACCTCCTCTTCCCAGGGGATCAACACATCTGGAAGATACCCCCAAGACCACAGAGCTAAGCTGGACCAGCCATTCCAGAGGGGTTTCCCAACTCTGTTGCTAACACTGATACATGATTTAGGTAAAACACAATGCAGCATTAGTTATTACAGGGAATATTTGGATTTTTTTTAGGAAATCTGAAGAGAAGGAGGAGCCCCTACACCATGTTGAGGAGGAAAAGGTGTTGCCATGTCCTTTCTTTGATGTGTTCACCTCCTCCTACCCCACATATCCAACATCTCAGGCCTAAAATCATCAATCAAACCAACAGAGTGAAGGCAGGAGCAGGGCCAAAGTCTTCCCACCGGGATTCTCCACGCTTTGCATTTTGCAAATGTAAAACCCTCGCCGGTTCAGGGATTCCAATTAGAGCTGGGCAAATGAAAACCTCAGCTCGCTGCCCAATCCTCCACCAAAAATTCAAATAGGGAACGGTTTGGATCAGTGCAAAGTACAGACCCTTTGATTTTTTTTTTTACCTCTCCTCCCAAAATAAACCCTTCTCCTTCCCACCCTGATTAATTTTAGATCCCATGAAATGTTTTATTCAATTGCAGAATGAAATGTCATTTCAGAACATTAGCTAGAATAATATTCCTTTTTAAAAAGTGCCAGAGTAAAGAAGTTCAACTTTTAAGACTTCTGCATGCATGTAGGAACAAATTTGTTTTCTGATGACAAAAATATAGAATTTTTGAATTTTTTTTGGTGTGCTCCCAGTGGGATTTTAAGCCCCTGGGGAAGGGATATGACCAAACCCCATGGGGCTGGTTTTGCTGAAAGCACAGGTTGGTCAAAATCATCTTCATTCCCAAGAGCTCTCTCCTACTTTCTCTGACTCTGCTGACTGCTCTTTAATCAACTATTTAAAACCCAGCTCCGAGACTTCCCATCAATTTCCAAATCTCTCAGACTTTGTGAAAAAATCAAATAGATCAGGAAAAGGAGCACAGGGGAGGCCACTGACTGGAATGAGCCTGACTGGAGGGGTGGGCTGGGGTATTCCTGGCACAGGGAGAAGAGAGAGGTTTGGGGAATGGGCAATAAATTGATTTTCATGTTTTGTGGGGCCACACTGCTGTTTCCAGCATGGCTCCGATGAGCATCGCAGGCGGATCTGGAGGCAGGGTTCTGAGGGGATTAGAAAAGATTTATTTTCTTTTTTTTTGGGGTAGAAGGAAAGGGGGGAGGGGGAGGGAGAGGCGAGCAAGGAGTGCTACGGAAAGGAACTCATTATTTTTTATCTTTTCCAATGACCTTGTTTATTTTAGTCCTGCTTGAAAGCAGCTTCTTTCCTTGAGAAAATTTGGAGATATCTGGAGACTGGGACTATTGAGAAAGGGAAAAAAGGGAAAAGGGAGCTGGATGAACTGAAGAATCATGGAAAATTAACGGAATAAATGTAAACTGAGCTGGAGAAATACTCATGTGGGCTTGATGCTGTGATGAAATTCTGTGTCCAAGGGAAATGTTCCCCATGTCCAGACTGGTCTCGGACACTTCCAGGGATGGAACAGCCACAGCTTCTCAGGGCAACCTGTGCCAGGGCCTCCCCACCCTCACAGAGCAGGATTTCTTCCATATATTTAACTTAAATTTTCCCTGTTTCTACTTGAACCCATTGCTTCTTGTCCTATGCCTACAGATCCTGAGGAAGAGTCCCTCTCTGTCCTCCTTGTAGCCAGCTCAGGTCCTGGAAGGTGCTGGGAGGTCTCCACTTCTCCAGGCTGAGCAGAACTTGTAGGGAGCAGAGGCATCATCAGTGTGACTCCCCCGGTCCTTGCCCAAGTTGCATCTCCTGAAGGAATTCCCTCAGACCCATTACAAGAGGGATTCCATTTGGTTTTTCCCTCTTTATTTCAGTGGGCTTTGATTCCAGAGGGGAAGCAGCAGAAGCTCATGGATGTGTAGAAATACTTCCTCAACATCCTGGACATTCAACATTCCAGTTCCTCCCTGCCACTGGACATTCCCATTGCCCAGGGTTTGAAATGCAGCACCCCATTCATTTAACCCTGCTGGGGTATCTTTTTTGTCTAATTTTTTTTTTTTTTCCTCAAGCACCCTGTTCTCCCATTATCCTCTGCCCTGGGATCACCCTCTGGAAGGAGATGTCTGCACCACAGAGGTGACACCAGCAGAACTTGTGAGGATCCAAACCCAAGGACCAGCTCTGCCCCAGCTGATGCTGCCTTTGAGGGGTGAGGAAAGCTCCCCAAACCCTCAGGAGATGCCCCACGACCCTAATATTCCCTCATGGTCCCCAGAGGCTCCTAAACAACAATGTGCCCATGTCCAGCCAGTCCTGGAGCTGTGTCCACAGCCTCTGCATTCAACCAGGGCCATCCAACCTCCAGCTCCTGGTGCTGAAAAATCCCATCCTGAAAAACTCCCAAGGTGCAAGGTCAGCTTGGCAAGAAGCCCTGGACCAATGGGCGGGGGACCAATTTTAGATAAAACCAAGATCTGCTTTAAACCCTCGGCTGGGGTTGGGCACCGTTGGGTTACTCAGAAATACTCCTGAAAGTGCTCCAAGTGATCAATTTGCATAGCTGTAAAGGCTCATAAATAATTCGAGGTGCTGGGATTTAATTAGATGACCTATACCGGGGAGGAATTTTGGCCTCATTTATGGAAATCAGAGTCCTTCCAGAGGGAGCCCTGGGCATGAAGTGGCCGTGGAGTTGCTGTGGGAGCAGCTATGGAGAAGGAAGGGATGGGGCCAGGCCCAAAGGCTTACCTGCAGCTCCTCATCAATCTGGGCACTAATCAAGGATAATTGAACTTAAATACAACCATTGGGAGCTGCATTTCCACCATGAGAAGTCCCAGAGAAGCCCATTTAGCAGCAGGGTGATGTTGCCCAGGAAAGCTGTGGCCTGTGGCCCTTGGGATGTGCTGAAGGCTCTGCTGTGCAAGCTGCAGGACCCTGTTACCTCCAAATATTTGCCTTGCAAAGAGGATCCTGGCTCTTTATCCAGTGCACATACCAGCCAGGCATGCCTGGGAAGCTCCAGCTAAACTCCAGAGGCTTCAGAATGGCTTTGATAAGTGTTGTGTTCAGTGGGAAGGCTCCTTCTCTAGATTTAACCCTCAGACTTCAAAAGCAGTAAGAAAAAAAATCCCATTTTTAAAAATTTTAACCCACTGCTCTGAGCTGCATCTGAAGCTGACTGAAGAGAAAAGGAGCGAGTAAAGGTTGGACTGTGGGGAGCAAAGGCAGGCAAGAGAAAAATGAGATGAAAAGGTCTTTGTAGTAACTGTGCTTCCACAGGAGACTTCCCAGCTGCCAGCCGGGGTCTTGTGTGATCCCACGGATCCTCCTGGGCTGCCTCTGCTGACGGGGGCGTGTGGATAATCCCAACCCCTGCCCCAAACCACGGCAGCAGGGAGAGGCTTTTAAACAGATTTAACCCTCACACAGGAGAAAACACCTTTTTATTTCTAGGGGGGAAATAGTGCCAAAGGGCTAGCCCGTGTTCCTGGATCTGGGTGGATCCAGGATTGCCCCAGGTATTTTAGCCATGCTGAGGCAGGCAGGGCTGTGCCCAGGGCAGTGCCTGGTACTCCGGTGGGATCCCAGCACAGGATGTGGAATCCACATTCCAAGCGGAGTCTGAGGCAGCGGGGCTATTATAAATAATTTATTCTCTGGGCAGAGGAGGGAGGAAGAGAGAGCGAGCTTTTAATTAAAATGATATCTTACAGATCAAATAAATATGAATAAGATGCCAAAAACAACTGTATAAATCCCAAACATTCTCCTGTGTTTTAATTATTTGTGTTGATAAAACAAGAGCGGAGGCATTTGGCTCTGCTCGGAGGCTGCGGAGGCGAAAGGTTACCCTGGCATTTTTTATGTTCTGTGCAAGGAACAAATGTTTCCAAAGCCCAGATCTGACAAACTATAATTCATATCAGGAATTAAATTGGAATTTAGAGAACAATTGTTAATATTTCAAAGTAATTGTTTAAGAAATTATCATTTTGGTATCTGCCGCAAAAATAATTACCCACCGCTAATTTTTCTTTTTCAAAGGCTGCTATTTGCTGGGATAATGTTGGAAAGATGAGGAGTTTGTGCTGGGAGCTATTTATGTAGTTCAAATGAGGAGATAAATAGGAAGGGACTTTCATGTTCTCAGGCAAATGAGTCTGACTAATGTACAGCTCCGAGCTCCAAAGTGGGCCTTGGATTTATTTGGAAATTGGGGGAATTTTTTATGGATGGGTTGTGCAAGAAACAGCAAGTGAGAAAATAATTAAAAGCTGTGCATATTAATTAGGGAATGGTCCTCAAATAAACCCTGAGGGCATGGAGAGCCCCTTCCTGCCTGGTGAGAGGTACCAGCATCTTACCTCCCACATTGGCAAGATTTTGGGGTGGAAAAGGAGCTGCATTCCTACTTCCACTCTTCACAGGGCATCAGTAAATTGGAAAGGGGCTGAGAACTTGAATATTTAGAGTGGGGTAGAAGGGATCTTAAACACCTGCATCCCACAGCTTGAGGATGGGGTTATCCAGATCCTGTTGCATCCTGCTCCTTCCCTCTGTTGTGCTGGTGTGGGAAATGCATCTTCCTGCCTTTAAAAGGGATTTCCTCAAGGGATGGGGAGAAAGTGGAGCAGTGGAAGCTCCAGGAAAGGTCCTGCAGTTCCAAGGAGTTGCTGTGGACTTCTCTGTTTAGGATCTGGCAAAGGGAAACCATTTCCATGAAAACAGTTTCAAGTGCAAAAGGAGAAATTATTTTCTGGGGGTTTTTAATTTTTTTTTTTTAAAATTATTACTCCATCTTCGTTGGGAATAATTCCCAGCTGCATTTTGAAAGATCTCCCTTCCTGCCACACTCTCTTTTTAATGGGTGACTTTTTCTCCAAGCGATGCCGATAGTGACTTTTAAAGTGCACAGGGAGAAACAGCATTTTTTACCAAATCTTCTGGGAAAGGCTTCTTGTCACCTCAACCCCCATTTTTTCCTCTGAACTGCCACCTCAGATGCCCTCTGGCTTCCCCAGCCATTGTCTGGGCCCCCAGTAAACCTGCCCAATTTTGCTGTTGGCCACTGGGATGTTTTGGCTGAGCCGAAAGTTGGTTGAAGGACCCAAAAAACCTGTCCAGCCACTTCCTGGGTGGGGGAGATCTTTGTGGATGTGTCTTTCAGCCCCTCCATGCTACACCTCCCCCTTCCCTTTGATTTCCACACTCCCGTGAAGATGTTGGTCCCTAATGAGTGACACACTTGACCTTTGCAGATGTGGTGCTTAAAGAGCCCTGGAGAATGTGGGGGAAGCAAATTCAAGGGGGATACCCTTGGATCCATCCTCCCAGCTGGTTGTGAGCACCCCAATTCCAAAGCAGATCACAGTAAGATGCTAGTTATCAGCAATTAGCAGCAGGAGCAGCAATTAAGGCAGTTTGTGTTTGCCCTGGATGGGGCAGTCACTCTGTGGGAGCTTTCAGATCCAGGGTCTCCTTGCAGTTTGGGATCCTGCTGTGCCAAGCTCTGGATTGCCCTGTCTGTGCCATGTTCTTTAAAGAATTGCTGTGGTTTAGGAATTATTGGTGATGGTTTCAGGCACAGGACAATACACAGGCAAAGTAGCCCTGGTTTGTGCCACCCTGCTGCTGCTGTACCCCATGGGGTGACCTGTGAGTCCTATCTGAGGGTGGGCAGGAGAAATCAAAGAGGGAAAGGTTCTCTTTCCCCATGAAAAAGGGAGGATGATGGATTCACACCCTCCCAGGCCTCCTGCTCTTGCAAGGCAGTGGGTAAGTCCATGGGAGCTCCTGCTGGAGCAGAGAGGTTGTGGCAGCTGCTCCAGGATCCCTGGAAGTGCCCAAGGTCAGGCTGGACAGGGCTTGGAGCAGCCTGGGATAGTGGAAGATGTTCCTGCCCACAGGCAGGGGGTGGGACTGGATGGGCTTTAAGACCCCTTCCAACACAAACCACTCCATGGGACAGATTGAAAAATGTGGGCATGGGACAGATTGAAAAATGTGGGCAATGAATGGGCCCTTTTCTCTCCTGTCCCTCTCTGTTGTGGGATGCTTTTGGTGGGTGAGGAAATAGGGTTTGGAGCCCTTCCTTTGGGAAGCTCATTGATAGCATTGATCTATTCATGATTCAGAATAATGGATGTCTCTGCCAGGAACTTTTTCCTTATTATTAAGCCAAATTTTTTCTCTTCTTAGTTTCATAGAATAGTCTGGGTTGGGTGGGACCTTAAAGCCCCACTCCCTGTCATGGGCAGGGACACCTTCCACTGTCCCAGGCTGTTCCAAGCCCTGCCCAACCTGGCCTTGGACACTTCCAGGGAGGGGCAGCCACAGCTGCTCTGGGCAACCTGTGCCAGGGCCTCACCATCCTTTGAGTACAGATTTTGTTCCTGATATTCCACATAACTCAGGCTCACGCTGCTTCTTCTGCATCTGTGGAGAGACAAAAAAAAAAAAAAAATCCCTTTCCTGCTGTTTATCATCCCTAAATATCAGAAATAACAACCCAGGCTTCCTTTGCTCTTTCCAACCTGCCTCATAAATCATCCCTATACTGCTGGGATCATTTCAGAGCTCTTCCCTGCCTTCCCCGGCCATGGGAATGGGCTGTGAATTTCCATGTGGATCAGATCTGAATTAGTTGCCTTAACCCAGGGGCTAAAGAAGGAGTGATTCCTCTCTCCTGCATTGATTTCACAAAAGCTGAACACTGTTGGTTTGGGGTTTTTTTTCTCTGATACAACAAAATAGATCGTTTTAATGTTTTCCCTCCCATAAGGAGGGGAAAAACTGTTTGTTATGGGAAAAACAAGGGATGGAATTGGAGAGGGAGAATCCAATCCCTTCCCAGATAAAGCTTGGCCCATCACATATTGGGGTCCAGGGAATGGGGTGGTTTCCTCTGAGAGTCATCTGCCCACCCCACAGATGTTCCCAGCAGGGCTCTGATGCAGGAGCTGGCCCCTCACAGGTGTCATGTCCCCAGCCTGTTTCCCCCAGGAACACAGCCTGGGGCTGGGATTTGAAGCATTCCTGCTCTCTAAGGACACTTGCAGGGATGCCAGGACACATGGCAGATGCCCAAGGAACTTTTCCCATTGGTTTTCCAGCATGAAACCTGCCCAGCTCCACCTGGGAGCATCCCTTGGTATAACCACACAACTTTTGGACCAGAGCACTCAATTTCTTGTGTTTTTGTCCTTATAGGCTTTATAATAATGCTAATAACTATATATAATAACTAAATTAATGCTAGTAATGAACTAATTTGATTGATGTCATGTTAGACACAGAAAATGCTCCCAGGGAACAAGGGGCAGGACAAGATGAAATGATCTCAAGCTGGGGAATCTCAGGGGACATTCAGGTTTGATATTGGGGAAATTTCTTCACACAAAGGGTTGTCCAGTCCTGGCGCAGCTGCCCAGGGCAGTGGTGGAATCACCATCCCTGGAAGTGTTTAAAAGCCACGTGGGTGTGGCTCCAGGGGATGGATATGTGTCAGTGGTGGCCTTGGCAGTGCTGGGGTGATGCTTGGACTTGAAGGTTTTCCAACCTCAATTCTTCCACGATTCTAAAACCATCTGGAAAGTGAGAGATCATGGTGTGATGAAGGGAGGAATAGACACAGGGACCAAGCTTTCCCCGCTGGAAAATTTGCTCTTAGGTACCCCTCATGCCTAGAAAGGCTGACGTGGAACAGAGACTAGACAGAGCAAAAGGAATAAAATAGGTTTTTTTTGAAAGGCCCCAAAAGGATTCACCCTGGGCAGCGCAAGAACCCAGCCGGGGCTACACCCAGGTGGAATCCAAAATGGAGCCCGGAGTTTTTACATTTTTTAAAGTTTTGGTTCATCCACATATTGGGGTTAATTGTCCAACCACAGCTTCAGGTTATGAAGTCTCAGCCCCCTGGCTTGCCCCCTTCCCTTGGCTGTTGGTGTTTTTTGGCTGACAGCTGTCCTTGGTCCTATGGCTGGGAAGGGATTGTTTTGTCCAACTCCCCTGTGAAGAGAACTTCCTAACACCTAACAGGAAGTTTCAGAGTTACACACCAAGCAACAGAGAATCTGAAAAATGCAAAAGCTAAACCCAAGGCATCACCCCAAGGGAGAGCTGGGTGTTTGTGCTGCAGAGAGTCCCAGAAGGATCAGCCAGGAGGGTGTGGAGATATTTTTGTATCCAGGGGAGCTACTCTGAGAAAAGAGCTCTAATTAGAGGAAAATATTTGATCTCCATAGGCCTTTGGTGAAATATCTCAGAAAGACAGCAGATGTTGCTGAAATTATTTTGTTTACACCCTTTTTCTCCTTCTTTCTTTCTTTTTTTTTTTTTTTTTTTTTTTTCTGAAGCACATTGAATTAAAATTCAGTAAACAGATCATGGCACTTTATTGAGGGGTGCCAAAAACTTGCTTGAAATCAAAGCTGATGCCTCATGCAAGGCATAGCACATCACTTTGCCTTCCCTTTGGAAGCCAGAAGTTATCCTGGGAGCTACCAAAGACTCCCCAAAGCTCCTGGTGGCTCAGCAAGGACAGGTTCCTGCTCCTGGTGTCACCCTGGCTGGTGCAGCATCCAGGTGATCTGCATTCTGCATGGTCCTGCCTGGAAGCACTCCTTTCCCAGGAATTCTCCTTCCCTGATGAACCAGAAGGGTCAAATCTGGCTCTTTAGCACTAAAAGAAGCTTAAATATATAAATTAGTATAGGGCTGCCTAAATAGGCATTAATATATAAATAAATATAGGCTCCTTAGCCCTAAAAGAAGCTTAAATATTTAAATAAATATAGGGCTGCCTAAATGGGCATAAATATAGGGTGCATAAATATAGGGCTGCATAAAGTTCCTCCAGAATGTCTTGTGGAGATTTCTCCAGGGTGGGTTCAAGAGAACAGCTTTAGAAGACGTCATCAAACCAGGTTTGATCTTCAGTTTAAGGAGGCTTGGGATGCCAAAAGTCCCGTTTTAGAGTATTTTGCAGTCCCATCATTGGCAGCATTAAAGCAGTTCTGAAGTGATGTCCAGTGACAGGCAGCACCAGCTCCACTGCACAGGTGGAAAAGTGGAAAAATGAGGGGAGGAAATGCAGTGGGTGTAGAAACACAAAATTCCAGAATTTCCTGAGCTGGAAGGGATCCATCAGGGCTGAGTCCAACTCCTGGCCCTGCACAGGGTACCCCAACAATCCCACATCCTCTGAGCACAGGCAGGTCTATTGAAATAAGGAATCATCACCTTGAATTGTCATTGTCCAAGGATCCACAGAGAACCAGCCACACAGGAAACATCAGCCAGCAGCCTTGTTCGGATTAGAGAGTCAAAACAGGGGGGTTGATGGGTTTACTTGTCTGGTGTCACCCCAAAAACACCTACAGCACACCCCATTGAACCCCACAGGACAGGTCACTTCATGGTATTGAGAGAGTCACTGCATCGATCCGTTTAGCAAATGATAAGCAGGGTTTTGCTTTCATCAGGGTGGTGAATATTAATTGATTTGACAGGCTGCAGCTTGGTAAAACAAGAACAGGGGCATCGGGGCATCTCTGTATTAATTAGCCATGGTGGAGCCGCTTTTAGCTGCTTCCGAAGTTTAATCAATATGCTCCATTGGAGTCCCCAAAGGCTTGTGAAAACAGCCTTTGAAATCCTTTAAATTGTTGCCTCTGTGAGGTTTCAGGCTCTTGGCGTGTTCTTGTTCTGCAGTTTTTCCTCCCTCCTGAAATCCATGGTGACCCTCAAGGACTGGTATGGGCGGGATTTCTGATTTGGATCTCCCATTTGCATTCGCCAGGAATAGAAATAAATGAAAGAGATGTTCTGTTTTAGTCCAATAATAATAATCATAATAATGCCAGGCACTAATGAGCTGCCCTCTGCTCCCTGTTCCTATCTGCAGTAAATTACCTCCATAGGCTTCTTCTGATGTGAATGGGCACGGCACCATTGAAATTGGGGTTGGCTGAGCCCTCGCACACTGCTCAGGCTTTGATTTAATACAAAGCAAGGCTTGAGCTTGTTAAGACATTTTACTGAGAGGGAGGGAGAAGAAGGCAGAGAGCTCCAAAAAAAGCTGGGAGTGAAATTGTGGAGAGAAGGGGATGGAGGAAATGCAACGTCGGACTGGGGAGGGGAGATAGAGAAGGCAGGAATGCTGCTGTGCTCTGAATATTGGTGTCTGCCAGGAGGTGAAAGGAAAGCCAGCTGGAGAGGACAATGGGAGCTTGGGGGGCAGGAGGAGGAAGGCAGGAAAGCAGGGCTGGACTGGGAGAGGGTGGGCCACTGCTGATGTGGCAGCTGGGGACATGAAAAATCCATCGAGGAAGAGCAGCTCACCAGGAAAGGCATCAGGGAAGGGGATGAGGGCTCATCCTGTAGGGTTTGGGAAGTTTCTCTGACTTCCAGAATCTAAGATAGCCCAGGGAGGACATGGTGTTACTGTCACCAGCAGCTTTACAGCGAGGTTGCACAAGGTGTGAGGACGGGAGGGCCATGCACCCCTTGCGGAAATGTCCTGCTGTCCTGGTGTCCTGCCTTCCTGAACCTTTGCCTTGGGTTGGGATGAGCTCAGTGCTTGTCCCAGAGCTCAGCTGAAGCTGGGACAACACCTCTCCCAGGAGACACCTGAGGCCTGAAATCTTTGTTATGTCGAAGTTAAGTTATGTTGGCACCACAGAATCACAGAATTGTAAAATCCCAGACTGGTTTGGCCTGGAAGGGACCTTAAAGCTCAGCCCATTCCAGCCTCTGCCTTGGGCAGGGACACCTTCCACTATCCCAGGCTGCTCCAAGCCCCGTCCAACCTGGCCTTGGACACTCCCAAGGATGAAGAGTCCAAAACCTCTCTGGACAGTGAGGTCTCTGTCCTCGGCCACCTCTCCAGCAGACCCTGGTGCCTGCCGAGACCTGAAACACATTTTCCTCGAATCTCTGACTTTATCATTTGTTGCAGCATTCTGTTGTTTTGACTTCTCATCCCTCTTCCAGACAAAACCTGTCCAGCTGTGCCCACAGCAGCTTCCCTAGCACACTCCCCCCTCCCTGTTCCTTCAGTAATTCCAGTTGTGTGACATCCCGAGGTCACTGCTACAGATGTCACCCCAGCGAGGGGACACAGGGAGACCAAACACTGCTCTCAGGGCCCCAGCACAATTATTCCAATTCCAGAGCCGGCCCTGAGCTGTGCCTGCTGCTGCTGCCACACAGATTCCCGGCACGGGCACATCCTGCTGTTAATAATGGAAGATCCCTGATCTCTCTGGGGGCAGAGCTCTTTGCTACGGGCAAGGTACTAAATCACAGCTGAAGTTTCTAGGCCAAATTATTTTCACTTCTATTTTTTTGAGGAATGAGCTTCCTAAAAAGTGTGAGGTGAATTTCCAGGCCTACCTGCCTTGGCTCAGTGGGTGATGGGTAAGAGAAGGAGCCAGAAGGAGAAGGCTTAGACCATGCTAAAGTGATGCTGCATAGGAGATCAGATGAATTAGGGAAAAATAGAGCTGAAAGGGATCCTGGACTTGTGTGTCCCAGCCCTCCCTAAGGCAGAGTTAACTTTTCCTTGTCACTACCAGTGCAGGGCACCAAGACAATGGAAAAACTTCCTTCAGCAACATCTGTGGAGGCACCAGGCAGTTCCCAGCTCTTTCATAGTAACCCAGATTGGTTTGGGTTTGAATTGGTTGGTTTAGACCTTAAAGTCTATCCAGTTTCACCCCCTGCCATGGGCAGGGACACCTTACACTAGCCCAGGTTGCTCCAAGCCCTGTCCAACCTGGCCTTGAACACTTCCAGGGATGGTGACTCCAATGCTGCCCTATGACAAGCCCATCCCGGTGTTTGACAATCCTTTCAATGAAGAAATTTCTGTAATTTCCAATCTAAACCTCTTGGGGCCGTTTTCTCTCATCCTTTCCATTGTCCTCTGGGGGCAGAACCCAATACCACCCCTTCTCCCCAGCTGCCCCCTCTGTCAGGGAGTTGTGCAGAGCCAGAAGGGTCCCCTCAGCCTCCTTTTCTCCATCCTGAGCCCCTTTCCCAGCTCCCTTAGCCGCTCTTGGTGCTCCAGACCCTTCCCCAGCTCTGTTGAAGATGAAGGGGGGGACTGTGATAACATCCACGCAAGTGAGCCTCTTCCGTTCAGCTCCCTTGTTCATTCCTTCCCTCTCTGCCTTTAGCCAGAAAATCAAGGATCTTGGGCATATCTCAGAGCCCTTCTCAATTCTCCCAGCCTTGGCCACCATCCAGCTCTGCCTGTGGTGGGTGGGAGTGTCCCACCTTCCCTGTCACATGGATGTGCTGGCTTCAGGTGCCCTCAAACTCAGCAACAAGGCAAAACTGCCCTTTTCCCTGTGGGATGGTGGCTGGGGATACAGCTGTGCCTGCTGATTGTGGTGATGGACATCTCTGTGGGTGCTGCCCAAGGTCAGGACTCCCCCTGGGCCATGGACAGTGCAGGAACCAAGGTTAATAGGGGGAGGGCTCTGCACACTCACAGATCAATTGGTCTGGGACCCCCCAGAGAGGACAATGAAAGGAAAGAGGTGTCAGAGTTGGGAAGGACATAGAAGAGGGGGGTGGGAGTGCAGGTTCTGCAGCCAAGGGAGTCTCTTCTGGCTCACTGGGATTTCCCTCTGAGGACTATTGAAGGGTTGGATGGTTCCCTGGCCCCCAGCTCCCAAAGCAAGGGGTGGGATGAGTGGGACAGGGGATGGGGAGGCCAAGGCTGTGCTGCAGGAGAACATGAAGGGATGTTTGGAAATGAGCCCTGTGCAAGCACATTTCTGTCTCCATCACTCCTGCCTTTTACAGGAGACCTGGGAGTGTGAATCTGATCAATACTTGGGATTTGTCCAGAAAAAAGAGCAACAAAATACAGGTCCGTTGCCAGAGGAGCTGGGGTTTATCCCAGAGAAGCCACGAGTGGTGTCAGTGGGAAGCCTGGGGAATATCTATGGATGTGTACATTTGTGTACACTCACCTGCCTTAGCTCTGCAGCTCTGGGGGCTGCCTGCCCCACACCCTGCTCTTCCCAGCATCCCGTGGTGCTCTTCCCCATGGGATTGGTGCACATGGAGACCCACCTTGACGATGGAGCAAGTGCTTCCTCTGGGGGTGACAGCATTTGCTGAGGAGGAATCACCCACACCTTGTGTCATCGTAGGTCTGAAAACCCCAAAGGAAAGCCTCCATAAAGCACTCCTCCACAATCACCTTCCCATCTCCCTCATTACAAGGAAAATGTGCTAATTAGGACATGGAGGGGAGGAGCAGATGAATTGGCATGTAGGGGGTCAGAAATAATAAACTCTTCACAAGAGCCACCCTGAAAGGGAGGGTTTCTTCTCTGGGGGTGTTCTCAGCTGGGACCAGTGGTTTTCCTACCCTGGTGCTGAGGGTCCCTCACACAGCAGTGTTTGCCATAGGAATGGAGTTTTCTTGGTGGTGACACTCCCAGGATGAGGCTTCCTCTGTGGGGAAACTTCTCCTTTCACATACAAGGAGGGGTTTTTAGTGTTCATTTGGGTGGGGTATTTAAATGAAATTGCACATCATCCACTTTTAATCTCCTTTTTCAGTCCCATTTCTTTCATTGTCAGAGTCATGGATTAGTTCTGATAAGCCACAACTCTGTAAAAGCCCTTCAGGTTCTGATTTCATTTTTCAGGTCAGGTCCCACTGTGTGAAGGGAGTGGTGACCAGCGAGGGGAAGGAGAAGGGATGTTCCCATTCCCTGACCCCAACTCCCTTTTCCTTTGGGATATCCAAGGTCCCTGGGCCACCCCAGGAGTTACCCTGGGCACTGGGGAGCACCTTCAGTGAACTTCCTCTAAGCCAAAGCTGCTTCGAGCACAGCAGTTCAATGCCTATAACCCACATATCCCCATTTTACATGTATTTCTATCCCATTTCCAAGCTTTTTTTGGTTTCCTGCATGGCCTTGAGCCAAGACTTCAGGCCTGCCATGCCCACAATTGCTACAGTCAGTAAATCCCAGCCCTCCTGTAATGAAAACGTCACTAATGATAAATACTTAAAGGGATGTGGTGCTTATTTTTATATTTACTACCCTGACCTTTATGTATTTCGATTTTATTTTATGTTTTATGGGGATTCCCTGGGCCTTTTCCCAGCCACACACACAAAAACCCCACAAGGTCTCCCAGAGTGTTGTTGCATTATAAACACACATGGTCCCTCCAATTACTGAACTTTAATGCCTGCTGTAATTACTGCCTGCACTTTGCATTAATGCCCAGGGTGATGGAGTGAAGAAGTGTTCAGACAACGAGATCCACATCCTGAGGGAATTTCCAGGGGGAATCATTGCCTCCCATCCTGTGATTAACTGTCGTGCCTTGTGTGGGGAGACTGAGACTTTCCCGAGCTCTTGGCACCCACGGTTGATGGAAAAGCCTCCATGGGAACACTCAGCTGTGCACAGCCTGCTGTGTCAGCAGGGAAGGGTCTTCAGTCAGATTCTTGCAATTCCTCAAGAGAAAATCAAGGAGAACAGCAGGCACGATGTGAGCATTTATCCACAGGTCTCCTCCTTGTGCTGCCTTGCCAGGAGAGTGCTGAGGAGCACTGGGAGCTCATCCCACTGCTGAGGGACCTGTCCTGGGTTTGTCCTGCTCCTCCTGGGTGTCAGCCCCACTCCAGGAGCAGGGCCTGGATTTAGGGATGTTCAACACATCCATGTGGATACAGCTGCCAAGGAACTGGGCATCTCCTGCAGCAGCAAATTCCCCAGGTGCTTGCATCTGGCAGCCTTGGCTGAGCCCCACGTCCCATCCTCCCTTCGAGGAGTGAGGGAGAAATGAAAGAAGGAGTTAATTGGCCTGATTGGACTTTGCTGAAAAGTTTCAAAGGAAAGGAAAAGAAAGTGCTGAGGCAGCTCCTTTCTGCGTCTTTGAACTTCAGGCTTTGAAAAGAGATGGGGAAAATCTTAAGGAATTAACGAGGACTACAGGGAAATTATTGAGGAGGAACTTTCAGTGCTCCCAGCTTGGAAAGAAATAAAAAACACACTTTATACAGAAATATATATACAGATATAGAGATATTTGCATCCACGTGGATGTGAGTCTGTGACCCCTTCACCCAGTCGTTCATTTTCGTCTCTCTGATTTGATTTTAATGATTTTTATGAATTATTTGATTTGTTTCCATGGTGCCTGGGAAGGGCAAGAGCTTCCCTTCTCCCACATCATGAGCTGTGGAAAGGCAGAGGCAGCTCAGCAAAGGCCTCGGGTTTGCCACCACTCTGGCAATGTTTGGGCAATCTTGGCCTGGACTGGAATTCTTCTCTTTCAAGGAAATAGAAACTTCTTTTTTTTTTGGTCAAAAAAAAGCCTCAAGATAAATATTCTTGGATGAAAACCTATAAAAAGCTCAGACTGACAAACTATTTTTTTAGGCACTTCTTTTTCTCCCAACAAGAATATATCTGTCAAGAGAAACAGATGTTCTCGATGAAAAACCCTCTTTAATTACAACTCTGTCAAAAAACCTGCAGACAGATTTCTCTTTCTTCCCCCCCAAGCCCATTAAAATATGTGCGAATGGCCAAGGTTTGAAAGCCATGGCTCCTCTTGTAATATAATATTTAAATAAAACATTTCCCCGTTAAGCTAAGAACCAGCACAGCCATAAGGCAAAACTCCTAGACTAATCCAAGCTTATGGTCTGCTTTTATAAAATGAGGTGTTGAGCTTAAACCTGAGCTTTGCATGGCTGCCTGAAGTGCTGGGGTGGTTTTGGGGCCCTGAAAAACCTGGGTTTCTTACGTGGTCAGGTGAGCTGAATCCCCTTCTCCGGAGTTTAGGACTTCTGCCAATCAGGCCAAATATTTGCATTAAAAACTCCAAGCTGAAGGTCTGGCAATTAGCCAGGTGTTTCTTCAAACCCCAAGTTATTTCGTCACTAAACCTTGCTGTGTGCCCAGTAAATATTTTCTTTAGTAAACATATGAAAGCCTGACTGGAAGCTTTCCCTCTCCCCCCTTGCAGAGGATGGCAATGTGACATAAATGTTAAAAGAGGTTTCTCCAGCACAGCATTCCCCGAGGCTGACACGCCACGACTTATCCAGGGGAATAAAGTTCTGCTGGAGAGACTGGCAGGAATGCAAGGTTGATATTTCTTTATTTATTGGTTACAGTAATTGGCTAGAACATGGCTGAGTAGTTGGAGGAAAATAATCAATAGTTCTTGTCCGCTAATGAATGATTTTTCAGCAGTCGCTGGTGTAAATAGGTTTCATTAAAACGGCAAATCCTCCCAAACAAGAAAATTAATGAGGGCTTATGAAACCTATGAAATTGCACAGGTCTGAATGGCTGACAGCCATGACAAATATCTGCTATTGTTGGGGTTGGGAAGCAGGTTTTCACTTCAATTTTCACTCTTGTCGCTTAAATAATATCAATAATTAGCAAATCCATTATGCCTTTCCCAGAAATCTTCCCGAGTGAAATGTGTTGGCCCCAACTCAAGACAATGTCCTGTTCCTGAGCAACCTCCACGTGCCTGGGCTCAGTCTCTGTCAAATCCTTGCCTTGTAATTGCACCAATAAACTGGGAATTTAAGGAGCTGAACCCTCAGACTCACCCATTTCAAAAGAAGGGGACTGGGCAGGATGCAATCGTTGCTTTTCTTGACTTCTGAGAATAATGAGATGCGAAACCAATCTTGCATTGAGGGGATCCAGCCCAGCTAATTGTGGTGTAGGGCAGAGGGAAAAACATGGAAATCTGCACCACTGCTGCTGGAGGATCCTGGGGTCAAAAGAGGATGGGATATAAGAGCTTGGACTGGGTGGTGCTGCTAATTTTGGTATTTGTCTCAAATAGGTAACTGTTTCTTCCATCCAAAGAGGAAATCTCCAAAAAGTGATTTGTTTTGGCCAGCCTGGAACAGGACTCCCTATGTCCCAGAAGAAAGGCAAACTTCAGCTGCAGCTCCAAAAACCAAAACCCCAAAGCCACGTTGTGGAACATTTCCCTACACCTTTCCTCAACTTCCCAGTTACTGCTGGAAGAGTCAGGGGCTCTCAGGAGCACAAGGGAGATTTTTGCAATTGACAAGGCATCTCTTCTCCTTCTCCTTCTCCTTCTCCTTCTCCTTCTCCTTCTCCTTCT
>CM031865.1:20438010-20524531 GCA_018697195.1 Certhia americana
TCTATTCTATTCTATTCTATTCTATTCTATTCTATTCTATTCTATTCCTGTTTATTTTATATCCTGTTCTATTCTATTCTAATTCTGTTTATTTTATATCCTATCCTATCCTGTTCTGTTCTGTTCTTTTTTTCTTCCATTCTGTTCAATTTCATTCCCATTCTTCTGTTTGCTGCATCTATTTCTTCCTTCTTATTTTGTCCCACAATATGTTGCTGTCCACCTTTAACATATTCCTAGCCTTTCCTGTATTTATCCTCATGAGACCTTTCTGATGTAGCCTGGGATCCCTCTCTGATGTGGGCTGGAATTAGTGCTTCTAAAATCACCAAAAAACCCAAGAAATTTTTCCAGAACAATGAAATAAATACATGGAAGGTGCAAGATAGATCCTGGATTCAGCCCTAGTGGTGGAGCACTGAAGTTTTGATCAGATGCATGGGCTGCTTAAATTCCAATTAAATTGGCAGAGATAGCCCTCAAACATGCAGCAAAGGCACCAGCAAAGCAAATATTTGAGCTGATGCCTTGGGTTTAGCTTTTGTATTTTTCAGATTCTCTGCTGCTTGGTGTGTAACTCTGAAACTTCCTGTTAGGTGTTAGGAAGTTCTCTTCACAGGGGAGTTGGACAAAACAATCCCTTCCCAGCCACAGAACCAAGGACAGCTGTCAGCCAAAAAACACCAACAACAGCCAAGGGAAGGGGGCAAGCCAGGGGGCTGAGATTTCATAACCTGAAGCTGTGGTTGGACAATTAACCCCAATATGTGGATGAACCAAAACTTATAAAAATGTAAAAATTCTGGGCTCCATTTTGGATTCCACCTGGGTGTAGCCCTGGCCGGGTTCTTGCACTGCCCAGGGTGAATCCTTTGGGGCCTTTCAATAAATACTTATTTTATTCCTTTTGCTCTGTCTAGTCTCTGTTCCAGGTCAGCCTTTCTAGCCATCAGAGCAAGTCCCAAGCAGGCAGGGATCTGAGTGGTTTTCCCTTCCTAACCCTTTGCTCCAAGCCTCTGACCACTGGATTATTCCTGATATGCTGGCAGAGCTCGGGTTCCAGGCCTGTGGCTTTGAGCTCATTTGTCAAACGCAGGGATCTCTATGAAAGGCTGTTAGCAGAGCATTTACTTCTCATTCCTCATCCTCTGCTGTCATCACCTCCCAAGATTAATTAAGGAAAAAAGAAAAGACATCTTGTCTCTCCTTTGTTTCCCCATTCCTTGCATTTTTTAACAGCCCCTTTCTCTCCATTCATGTCCTGGATACTGCTGAGGAACAAACCAAGCAAAACCCAATCCTTCCCTCTTCCTTCTTGTGGTTAACATTTCAATTTTTTCTGCCTCTCTGTAGGTGGAAGTGGTTGGTTGAGCTTTGTCCAGGACATCAATTCTCTTCCATGGCCTCAGCTGCTAAAGCTAATCCAGGAAAGATCCCAAATCCATTGATTTAAGATTCCTTGAAGTGCTCATTTCAGATTTACAGCCCCCGTACCAGGGTTGTTGTCCTGTCCCTGAGTCCCTTCGAGGGTCACACAATGCCATCAGTCCTGCTCCCTGTGGGATAGCTGGGGGCTTTTGCTCATGTGTGTGCTCCTTGCCCCCCCCTCCCTCTGTTAGGAACCATAAAATGTGCTTATCCTGGGTGCCATGGGCTTTCCCATGGCCATTACCAGAAGTCCTTTTTGGTCTGCTCCTGAGCCCATCCTGGTCCCATCTGTGTGAGTGAAATATAGGTAAAACCAGAGCCCCCCTGGCCCTGCCACCTTCCCAGCCCTGCTCCCTCCTTCCCTGCTTGATCCCCATGTTCCTCTTATCCCAGTCCCAGTGATCTCCATCCTAGCAGATCCCTTTCCACCCCTTTATTCAGTGTGGTGTTAGAGGTTTAGTGTGAGGTTTCATTCTCCCAGTCTGACCAGTTCCCCCAGTGCTGGCTGTTCCCCATGGGTGCCAGGATGCTCCCATGGGATGGTGCCACCGGTCCCTGTTTGTGGCAGGTGGGAGAGGAGCCGGCTGCTCACGCGTGTGTCATTGCTGATCCATAAAATCTGAATGGAAACCTGCGGGAAGGCGGGAGAGCCGCCGGGCAGCTGGCGCTCCCTTCCCTCAGGGATTCAGGGATTTGCCATCTGCTCTCCTGCGCATTCCCAAAGCTCAGCCCTGATGTGAGTCAGCCGAGGAGGAGGAGGAGGAGGAGGAGGAGGAGGAGGAGGAGGAGGAGGGAAACCCAGCCAGCTGTGGCTCTGTCCTTGTCACCGTGGCTCCTGATGTGTGTGACAAAGGGAGACACCCCCACCCTGTGTCACCGAGCCCGTGTCACAGCAGCTGCCACTGCTGTCACAGTGGTGGCTCTGGCTCCCTGCACCTGCAGGAGAGGATGAAAACCCCTTTTCCTTTCTCTTTGCTCTCCCAGCAACTCACGCTAAATTCACCCATCCCAGCTAAAGTCTGTCCCTGCTTTTCCTGGACTTCCCTGTTCTGCACAAGCACAACTCCCATGGTTTTTGAAGCCATCCATCACCGCCATCTCCACAACCCCGAGCCACACACAGAATGAAGACGTGGAGCAGCGGCTCCTCAGCTGGTGAAAACCAACACGGGTCTCCCCCCATCAGCAGAGCTAAACTTCCACCCAGCCAGGGAGGGAACCCAAAACGCTGCTCATCGGAGCAAAAGAAATTTCGGCAGTAATTAGATCTGGAGCATGATTACCCAAAGGGAAACGCAAAACAAATGTGGGTGACAGATATTTCCAGGATAACTGGAGTTATTAATGCTTTTCTCCAGCAATGACAGGCACAGGGGATTAGTAGTGCCTGAAAAAGTCTGGTTTAGTGTGGGAAAAACTGAGGGCTGGAAATGAAGCAAGGAGGAGGCCATCTGCTGCTCGGTGAGCTCGCGGGGCCCTGCGAGGAAAGCTGCAGCCAAAACAACAAAAGGCAACGAGGGGAGGCATATGTGAGGAGAAACACCGACCTGTTGCTCCTAAGTTTCCAGTTAAAAAGGAAGAAAAAGGAGGAACCTGTTATTTGTTGCATGAGCTCCCCCGGAATTAGTGTCCCTGGCACTGCTGAGCACAGCAGAGCTGGGGATGTTTCCAATTAAAGCCTTCCTGCTGGCTTGGGTTGGGTTATTTGGGTGGGAGCAGGAAGGACTAGTCCTCCCTCTTCATGAATGAGGGATTTAGGGTTGATCAAAGAATCACCATCATTAGCAAAAATACTTTTAAGAAAAATTTATAACGACACAACAAAGTGCAATGACAAAGTTGCTCTGTACTTACTGCATGGATACAAGGGAAAATTGATGTAGAATGGAGCCAAAAGGATTTACACGGGGTCTGAAGATGCAGAAGGGTAAAGAGACCCTCCCACTGAGCCATGGGGTTCAGAGTACAACCTCTGGCTTTCTTAATTCCTGTTGGAGCTAAAACATGGCTGAGCCCAACCTTAGTTCCAGACTTGGACAACAGTTTAGGTCTACAGGAATTAATGATGTGGATATCTGTGGTATTGAATCACCTGATACGAGCAGCTTACCATGGATCTGAGAGTATGGAATCTCTTTGCCTGGGGTAAGGAAGGATTTCTCAGCCCAGGTATGGAATTTCAAACCTTGAGAGGTATCCCAGCTCCAGGGGAGAATCACTGGTGTGCAGTCAGCTGTAAAGTGGAGAGAACTGGAATTAGATTCATCCAAAGACCTCTCAGCCTCAAGGAGCAACCAGGACTGTCCCATCTCCAGGGGAGATCCCGGCCATGCTGCCCAGCAGAGCCCATGATAGCCAGGCTCACCTAGATAGCCAAAACTGTAGGATAAAGTGGTTGTCTGGTAGCCAAAGTGGACACAGTGGGAAGGGTGTGCATGGGACTCCTTGAACCCACAAGGGTCCTTGCTCCTTGAGCAATGAGTCTTGGAAAAGCCACCGTTGTTCCTGTGTTAATCACAGGATTTAGGATCCAAGCTCTTAAACACCAATATTCTCTGGGATTGTCTCGCCCTTTGGGGCTTCCTAAAGGAATTCTTGGCCCCCTTTGGGAGCCTGTAGCAAAGTAGTGCTGGTTGGGTTGAGGGGGTTGGGTGCATCTCACACCCTCCACACTCCAGAGGTGCCCACCCACTTGTCCAGACCTTCTTCTCCTCTCCATGGGAGACCTGCTCCTTCCAGCAAGGGAAGGGGAGGAAAAGGCATGAGCTGGCCCCTGTGTCCTGCACAGCTGTGCGGGCTGGGAATGGTTTGGGAATGTCATGGACTAACCCACCCTAAAGTTTATTTTTGGGTGTGTGCACTTACAAACTGCTCCAAGAGCATCCCTCAGCAGTCTGGTTTCCCCAAACTAGATGTGCTCCCTCAAACCCTTCCAACCCTTCTTTAAATAAAAATTTGCAAGCAAATAGGGCTAAAACAATGCTCAAGTGAGGGAAAAGGATGTCTTTTTTTCTTTTAAGTATAAGGAGTGCTGACCTATATAGGAAGTACCAAGATGAATTTCTAACAGGGTTGTTTGTCAATATGCATAAGACAATTTGTTTCCTGCTCTGTGCTCCCCAAGGGTGTGAGAGAGCCTGGAAAACTCCACTCAGTCCCAGCCAGATGCCTCGGGGAAAGCCCAAAGACCTTTATGATAGGGTGATAACCTCACCATAATTAAAGCAGAAATTTTTGCTAAAATTCGGGTATTTAATAGACAATCCAAAATAAACGGCACCATCAGGGCTGCTGACTACAACCTGCTGCAAAGCCACGGATAATTTCATTTTCCTAACGATTTGAAACACTGTGGAGCTCCCCAGAGGGGGTACTGACCGGTGGCCCGGCTGAGACCAGTCTAACTCGGGTTAAAAGCCGAATGAAAGCCCATCTGCACAGATCCATCCAGGGAGGCGAGGACACCCGTGGCTTGGCTGATGAGGCGATGAGAGGGTGCGAGGAGCTCCTGGGGAGGTGAGAATTGTCACTGCTCCGGGCAGCCCCAGCACTCCCTATGTGGCCAAAGACAGGGAAATGCATAAATGAGAGGGAGGGAGCATCCCACTGGGCTCTGCAAGTGCCGCCTGGAGCTGGGTGTCCCTTGAGACCTGTAATTTTGGGTATTCCTTACTTCCTCCTCGGACTTTTTCCTGTACCAGTAACCACCAGGAGCAGACAGCCTCACCTGCCACAGGGCCACATCCCACAGGATGTCTGTGTTCCAGCCTTTTGAGGTATTTAAGGGTGTTAGGCTCTTTTTACAGAGAGTCACAGCCTGTCACAAGTTGTCACCATTGATGCTCTGGTTCTCCGCAGGATACCTGGCCTGGAAATATGGGGAAGGGAAGGCATCACCAGTGGGTTCCCACCTCGCAGCTGGGTTGTCTTCCAAAGGACCTCCTGGATGAGACAATGGATTTTAAGACTGACACTCATCTGCTCTCTGTACTTTAAATGCGCCTTGGAAATCCCTCCAGTTATCCAGGAGATGCCAAAGCCTGGGCTGAAGGAAAAGCAGAGCCCTCTCCTGCTCAATGGAAGCCAAACACCTCGTGAGCAGCATCCAGAAATTCCCAAACTCCAAAACCACAATGCTGAGAAGGGCAGCCAGAAACACTCCCTTTCCCCAAGTCTGGGAATTGCTTTTATTCACGGCTGGAAAAATCCTCCCATTGTTGCTTCCTAGCAGAGTATTCCATTAAACCCAGGAATTCCTCCCTGTCCCCACTTTGGAAAATGGTTCCTTTTTTTGACTTGAACACTGAAAGTCTTTGGCTAGAAGATAACCAAACACAGAGGATAGGGAGTGCAAACTTTTGGAGCACTGCCTTGGTGTGGCTCTGCATAAACCCAAAAAAATCCCCCTAAACTTCTCCCTGTTTCCTCAATATCCCGACAGACAACTCAGCTGGAAAAATACATCCCGGGTAGGAGCTCCTGGAATTCTTCCCATGAGAAAGGCAGATATTTATTTAAAGATGGGACTGAATCAAAACAGACACGGGGAAATGTCAAAATATTCCATAAGTAGGAAGAGGAAGGAATACAGTTGTCTCTCTACCCTGTGAATGAATAACTTACATCCTGGGAGAAGCAGGAGTGGGAATGGAGCAAGTGGAATCAGTTCTGCTCCGTCAGTGTTGACAGAAGGGAATAGCTCCTCCTGCCTTGGCCAGAATGGATTCAGGCAGAGTAAACTGAGAACTGCAGGGGCAGGGAGCAAAGGAAAACAGAGGAGATTGCTTGGAAAACACGAGGAGGGAAAATGAATACTGAGGGGAGGCATGTCCCTAAACGTGGTCATAAGGAAGTGAAGCATCCTGACCTAAGTGAGAGCAGAAACCAGGGGCTGCCAGTGCCACTCTCCCTCTGGAATACAAGGGAACCACTCAGTTTAGTGAATTTAGGCCTAAAGACTCAATTTTGAATGGCTGAAATTAGAGGAATGACTGTGGAACAGGGCTGGAAGAAGATGGTCTTTAAGGTCCTTTCCAACCCAAACCTTTCAATGGCTCTATGCTGTGGGAATGACTTGTGGCACACCAGGGGGATATGAGGAATAAAAGTCTTTTAATTCCTGCTCGACACCATCCAAGAACTGCTTCCCAACCGAATGCATTCTGGGGTGGATGGCAGCATTTAGGATTTGTTTGCAAATCACAGCTGAAACTTATGACTGAATTTTGCTGCATGAAGGTTTGGATAGCCCTGTCAATTCCCATGATAATGCCTCGATTTACTGGCTCTTTGCTAAAGACAAATGTGAGATAACTTCAATAGGCAAAGTTGGCCTCGACTGCCACTTTTAAAAATACTTGAAAAGAGACTTAAATTAAGGGGAGAAATGCAGAAAGTTCTCTAAAAAGAGACAGAATAAATTTAGAAATCAGCTTCAGAACTGGCTGGATTCTGCAAATGTCTAAAACTAAAAATAGAGGAGAACAGATTTTTTTTTTCCCCTCCTTGATCAATTTCTCTCTTTTTTTCTCTCCTCACATTGGGGTCCCCTCTAAGTTTACACTGAGCCCACAAGCCTGTGCCTGGTAAACATTTTTGGTGTTATTTTTGTCTAAGTGACAGCCCTGGGTGGCATCCAAGCACAACCACAACAAACTTGAGTAAGCCAGAGCAGCGAGAGCACTAAAAAACCTTGGAGCAAGCTGGGAGCGATGTCACTGCAATTCCAGCCTGTGGGACTGTCACCTGCATGAGGTCTCTGAACCACAAAGCCTCTGGGGGTTTCTTGATTGAGATCTGGCATGAGTGAAGCTCTGGCACAGGTGACTGTTCCTGCTGGAAGTAAGGATTGGAAAGTGGGAAATGGGCTCCTCACTTCCCACATCTCTGTTTGCACCTGATGGATCTCAGACAAGGGAATGTTGCTGGAAGATGGGGGTGGAAATTGTTTGTGACCCTTTGACTTCAGCGATGAGGATGACAATGACAAGAGCAGCAGGATCCTGGCACAGCCTGGCTGCTTCCTGGCGCCTCAGCTGCTGGAAAGGTTTCTGCTCTAGACTCACCAGATGCTTGGCATTTGGGAATAATTCAGCGTCGATTAAAGCAGGGTGGATTAAAAAAAAAGGAAAAAAGGAGAACCCATGATGAATTCATCCTTCACTGTGGCATTAGCGCAGCCCAGCCCTGTCCCCCTCCTCCATGTCAGTGGTGAAAAATGCCTCCTGTTCTCCAGCAATTACCTGGTTGGGCTCACCCTTGGAATGCTGATCCTTCAGGGAAGGCAGGGCCGCCCTGCTCTGCCATCCTGGTGATGGATGAGCCCCAGCTCAGCCCTGCTGCCATCTGCCACCAGGGTCCCCTCCCCGGCCCCCAACAAGTGACATCCTTGTTCCCTCACATGGATCAGGGGCGAGCAGGAAAAGTGGCAGTGATGAAAGGTCCCTGCAAAAGGGGGAGTTAGCTACAGGAGGGAGGAGATGAGTGAAGAGGCGTGGGGTGGGAGGGAAAGTGAAGATGGAAAGATGGAAGGGGAGGAAGGGAGGGATTACCTGAGTCATGCCCAGGCCTCTGAGGTGTAACCCCAGTGTTCGTGAGGCTCCTGATAGTTTGGTTACTTGCTCATGGTGAGCCCTTTTTGCCAGGATGAGCCCATTCCTTGGATGTCCCGAGGAAATAAAATGTGTCCCAGATGATACACACAGCTGACACAGCCCACCATGATGCTCAAGGCACAGCATTTATTCCCTGGAATAAATCAGACAAATGGCAGCTGCCAAAACCCAAACTAAACTCTATGGTGCTGGGCAGGTGGAGAAAACTTCTCTGCAGCCAAAGGTAAAGGGGATTTGGAAGACAAACCACCTCTGGATATCACAGGTTGCAACAGAATGCGTGAAGATGGGAAGCTTCACCTGGAGTAGTTTAGGAAGTCTTTGGAAACCTCCCTCCTTCCTTAAGGGAGATGCAAAGCTCAGAGAAAGCCCTGCTTTGCCAGTGGCATTTTCCAGGCTGGGTGGAGCAGTTCCACCTCTGAAACAGGCTGAGAGGGACCTGGTGGTCAAACCCTGCCATATTTCTCAGGTTTATCATAAAAAACTTCTGCTGGGGCCACTCTGCTTTCAAACACAATCACTTTGCAAGCTACTTGGTTATTGTCACCAAAATCTCTCAGTTAAATTTATCTTGGTAATAAACCCCTTTCACTTCCTGGGTTTGAGCCCAGGTTTGCCCCAAGCTGCTCAGGTCAAAGGAAGCTGAAAGTTTGAGCTGAAATCCTTCTTCAGGCAGGATTTACAAGGAGAAAACAAGAAGAAAAGAGGCTGGCACTTCTAGAGATGCTCTGAAAATGCTCACCAAGCAGAAATGGTCCCACAAGAATTATTCCCCCCACTCCAGCTATCCCAAACTCCAGGACATTGTCCTTGCCCATCTGTCAGCTCAGCTCCAATACAGAAAAAATCTCATTAACAGGCACCAGAGATTTAGGGAAGGGCTGGAATATGGCAAAGCCCTTTAAAACAGGAGATAAACCATCGTCTGCTCCAAGGAACAGAGGTGGTAAGGAAGATATAAACATCCACAAGCCTCCTGGGAATGCTGGAGATAGGCCAGGACAATGGCACATCAGCACAGCTATGTTGGGATGACCCCACAGCGATGAAAATAATTTATTAGGCCTGGTGGGGGAAACAAAAGAAAAAGCTTTCCCCAACCTAAAGTTACCACCAGCATCAGTGCAATAATAATCAATCAATTAATCAATTGATCATCATCATCAGGATCCCAAATTACAGAGTTTATCCTTTTTGGGAGTGGGAATAGCTGGGTTTACTCTGTACCCCGTCAGTTTCCAAGTGGATTTGGCAATAAATCTGAAGGTGAGGTTTCCAAACCTGAAAAGTCAGGACAGGTAATGGCATAATGTCTTTTGATGAAAAATATCAGTGGGGAAAAAAAAAAAAATCACAGTCACAATGTATTTCTTTCTTTGCAAGCATTAATTTGGAATAATATTTCAGGATTTTTCTCATTCTGAAACCACGTTTTGGAAAAAAACAAACCCCAAAAATTCTTCCAAATATTTTACAGGTTTCAAGGATTTTAACTGCAAAGGGTGTTCTCCAATGGGAAAAGGTTGGGAGACAGAGAGAAAATGGTGCCAACAAGGAGAAAGTGACATTTCCCTGTTACTCTGGGTTTTAACACCTCTGAATTTTTGCAGCTACCTCAACACTTGTAAGCTGAAATAATAATTTTAAAATAGAGCAAACATTCTCCCCCTCCTTCCTCCTCTTCCGCCAGTGCTTTTCTCACACATTTTTCTCCAATGGAAGGAGACGGATAATCTAATTTGACGTTTTGGGATATATTCCCTGCAGGAAGTGTGGAAATGCCACCTGCTACCTGTGTGTTAGATTTGATCATAAATCACCAGCACCCAGCACTCAACAGGATCTCCTGATATTTTAATGGCCACGAAAGGTCTGGCCACTGCTGAAATTAAAGCCTAAATCGCAGGTTTATGTTTTTCTGGAAATGCCAAACGCTGCCTTGCTTCTTGTATCACTCTTGATTGCCCTTCCTTAATTACAAGGAGTGAAATCGTTAACTATATTCAGTGGAAAGGGACACAAACCCTTCTGCTTCAGGCTTGGCCCTCTTGGAAGTTCAGAATGAACCCTGGGAGAATGTGGGTACTGGAACAAGAATTTTGGACAATGCTCTCAGGGCATTGATTGGTGGGATGTCTGTGCAGGGTCAGCAGTTGGATTTGATTTGATCCTTGTGGGTCCAGCTTGGGATATTCTGTAATTCCACAGTGCTTAAAACACCAGATCAAAGCCCACGCCTTGGGTGGCTCTTCTGGTCTCCTGAAATCCGAGGTCAAACAGTTGGAAATCTCAGACCAGGTTACAGATCCAGCTGCAACATCTCCATCAGAGACCTCTCCTTGCCATGGGCTACAGCTCCTTCTTCCAAACACCTTCCTGTTCTTCTAAAACCTGACCCTTCCAGGATGTCAGAAATTTTGTGCTATTTTGCTGGCGAAGCCAAGTGACTAGAACGTCTCTGCTCAATCCTGCATGGCTGGGAGAAAATCAGGTTCAGCTTGTAGGGTTCAAACTGGGAAGGATAAAAGAAAAAAAAAAAAAAAAAAAGAAAGAATGGCTTGGGTAATGTTGGTTTAATCTCAAATTTGAAGAGTATAAAAACACAGAAGCAGCCCTGTTTGACAGCAGAGATGCTGGAAATATGTCCAAGAGGGACACAATTTCCTGGGGCTGCAGGAAGATCCCAGACAGGAGATCCACTACAACACCTTGCGTTTCCACTACTTTGCTGTCACCCCAATTCTCTGAGGACCAGGAGGGGATGGGAAGTCCTGAGTACAGCTCTCAGTGTCCAGCACTGACATTGGGAGAGGAGCATCCCGACTGTCTTTGGGCCAAAGCTGGATCAGGAACAGTGACGGAATCCTCCGCAAGACTTCAAAGTTTCCGCATGATTACGCGAGCAAATATTTGGGCTGGAAGTGCTGTTAGTCATTATTTGCAGTTCATTTTCTCTTATTTGTTCTCTGTCTTTTAAATAATAAAAGAGAGAAAGCCAAGATGACAGCTCACAGCATTCCCATCCAGGAGCAGAAACAACAGCTGGGTTTTTCTGCTAAACACCTTTGGTTGCACACAGCTTCCCGGGAAATGCTGTGCCAAAGAGGAATTTGGAACTACAACTACTGTGGCACTGATGGGTCCTGATCATTCACCAGGAAAATCCCCACTCCTGGCCTGTGCTGCTCTCATGCAGAGTTTTTCTGGGGCAGCACAACAGGAACTGTTCCCTGTTTCCAGGCCTCCCCGGATTTGGGGGCTTCACTGCTTCGTTGCTCTTTGGCACCTCATTTGGAGGCCTGATCGTGGCAACAGCTGTTCCTCAAATTCAGGGCTTAGCACCATTAATCACATCAGTAGGCAGCAGGGTTTCCTCCAGGAACAGCTCCGGACATGTTCCCAGTCAGGGGAGGATTTACACTCCTCTATGGAAGTGCAAGGCTCCCTGGGCATAGAGGCACCAGAGGAGCAATTCCACAGCAGAACAGTGTAACTGACATCAAAAATCACTCAAGATGCAAAAAGACGTCTCCAAAACTCCCACAAATTGCATTCCAGCCCCAGGTGTCTTTGTGCCTCCAGCACTTTATGCCTCTGCCATGTCCAGAGTGGGATGGGAAGGTCTGGGCAGCAGCACTTCCATATAAAACACCTGACATTGAGAGTGTGGGATTACTCCCTTTGGCAATGTTATGGCTTTGGGAATGGAGGGACTCAGAGCCTGGATCTGGCACCATCAGGGTCATTCCTGCCTGTCCAGTGGGGGCAGTTTTGGGTGGCACAGTGTGAGAAGGATCTAAAGCTGTTGGAGATTGTCCAAAGGAGGGACATGAAGATGGGGAGAGGTATGGAAGGGCTGGACAAGGAGTGGCTGAAGGCACTGGGTCTGTGGAGTTTGGAGAAGGGGAGACTGAGGGCAGAGCTCATCCCAGTCCAGTTTCCTCTCAAGTGGCAGATCTGATCTCTGCTCTCTGTGACCAAGGAACGGCTGGAGCTGTGTCAGAGGAGTTTAGGTTGGAGATCAGGGAAAGATTCTTCCCTCAGAGGATGCTGGGGCAATGGAACGGCTCCCCAAGGAATGGGATGGCCCCAAGGCTGCCAGAGCTCCAGGAACCTTTGGACAACATTGTCAAGGATGCACAGGCTGGGATTGTTGGGGTGGCTGTGCAGGGTCAGGAGCTGGACTGGGTGATCGTGTGGGTCCCTTCCAACAAATTTCATTGTTCTTGCTCCCAGGACGTGAATGAGCAAGAGCTGTCTCCTTCCAAAAAACAGCTTGTTTATTCTAAGCAAATCTAAACAGAAGGTGTCAGTTCAATTTAATATTGAAATGCCTCCAGAAAGCGCAACAGAACTCCAAATTCAGATTTCCCCAAAAGGCAGAAACACCTCAGGATGGATGTGGCACCTGCCTCCTTGGGTTTGAGCCCACAAGGAAGACTGGCAACCTGTGGATCTACAGCAAACCCCTCCCAAATCACATGAAACCTGTCTCCAGTGAGATATTTTTGACTTTACATTGGATATTGGGAAGAAATTTTTCCCTGTGAGTGTGGGGAGGCCCTGGCACAGCAGATGCCCAGGGAAGCTGCCCCGTCCCTGGAAGTTCCCATGGCCAGGCTGGACAGGACTTGGAGCAACCTAGGCTAGTAGAAGGTGTCCCTGCCCCTGGCAGGAGGTGAAACTGGATGGGCTTTAAGGTCCCTTCCATCCCAAACCATCCCATGATCCTACAGCCAGTTGAAGAGAAGGAAAAAGGACTTTGTTTCCATGAACAAGGCTCTCACTGCAGTGTTTGTGATGACCCAATAGGCCCAGCTGGGAAACCATTTCCAATATCCTTCTTGAGAAGGAAAAGGGGAAAAATCCCAAATTGATCTAAAAGCTTGGCTCACCAGAAATCAGTGTGATCCAGCATCATCCCAAGCAGGCTCTGCTCAGCAGAGCCTCCTCAGTCATCCCTTGATGTGACTGTTAATAACACTCTGGGATCAAATCCATCGGAGGAGGAGGAAGGAAGAGTGCTGTAGAGACTTTCAGTTTTCACTGGAATCCAGGTAATATTTGGGAAAGAGTTGTATTTTCAACTCCTCCTTTCAGGTTATTTTCCATTTCCGCTGCAGTATTAATCCTCGTGCCTAAAAATAACACAATTGGAGTGACCTTTCCAATTCCATGCAGATTAGCACAGGACGAGCAACTCGGTAAGGTTAGAGCTGCCAAAAAAGTACCATGGCTGCCACCTCTGAGTCTGCCATCTGATTAAACTGGGATCAGTGACTTGGAGTTTGCTCGGGGGGAAACTGAGGCAGAAGTAAGGAAAGCTTAGCATTGCCAGCAGGACAGGGCTGGGGGTGATGTGCTGGTGAAGGGCTGAGATCCAGAACAGGAGGAAACAGCCTCAAGTTATGCCAGGGGAGGTTTAGATTTGATATTGGGGGAAATTTCTTCCCAGAAAGGCAGGCACTGGCATAGGGGTAGGATCCCCACCCCCTGGGGGATTTAACAGCCTTGTGGATGTGGCACTTGGGGACAAGGTTCAGTGCTTGGTCAGCAGTTGGACTTGATGGTCTTAGAGGGCTTTTCCAGTGTGAATCGTTCCATGATTCCTTGGGAACAAATCTGATGGTCATGAAAGGTGCCATTCAATCATTTTTTGAGACTTTCTCTGCTGAGATTTTGAGATTTTCCTTTACATCAAAATAGTGAAACTGTCTCCCTGAAAAGAGAGGCTTCTCTTTCATAGAGAATGATTCTATTATTACCAAAATGCCTTTGGTATCTTTGTTTCTTTCCAAAGCCACAGTCTGTGATTAATGGGCTTTGGGACAGCACCACCAGACATATTCTCTCCACTTTCATCCCTGCCCCAGCTGGGCCATTCCCTGTTTTAGCTGCCATAAGTACCTGTCCTAATTTTCTGCTTTCCAAGAGCATTAGAATTCAGTGGGGACCACAGCATCAGGTGAAACTTGACTTTAATATTAATGGCTCCTTTTGATTCTGGAGTTCTCTGCCTTGGTTGAGAGTGGAGATTCTCCTTGGCAGAGGCCTCGTGCCTTGTTTGACAATGGGCTCCTCTTCCAGGGACCCATGGTAAGATTTCCTAAAATACCAGAGAAGCTATCCGGTAATTTTGGCCAGGATGAGCCAAATCTGATGAGTGCCCTGATTCCTTCCCCCCAAAGATTTCAAAGTGGTGCCACATTAAAATGCTTGAATCTTTTAAGGGATAATATCCCATTGATCCAGCACATCTATCAGGGTGCAGAGGGTGGGGAGTTTTACTCAGGCCAACATTTTGGAGCTCAGTTTTTCTCATTCTGGGGTTCAGAGCTATCCTTGAAATTAATTATCCCTGCAAAAACTCCTAGACCTTCCACACTGCATCCAAAGGGGGGAGAGCAATCCATTAACATCACTGGGCAAAGACACAAGCAGCACCTCAGGAGAAAAAAGAGGGGAAAAAAATCACAGGGCTGTTTCCAAGAGTTCAGAAAGCTCCAGTCAAATCAGAAAATCAAGGAGAGAAGCTGAGAAAAAAAAAAAAAAAGGAAAAAAGAACTAAAGATAATTATTGAGTGCTGCAATTTCTTTGGTTTGGGATTTTTTTGTGCTGTTTTGGTGATGCTTTCAAAGTTCACACACTGAATTAAGAAGACCTGAAAGGTGCTCAGGTTAGATGGGTTATTGGGAAGAAATTCCTCCCTGGGAGGGTGGTGAGGCCTTGGCCCAGGCTGCCCAGAGAAGCTGTGGCTGCCCCATCCCTGGAGGTCCCAGTGCCCACGTCCTGCAGCCCTGGGAGAACCTCCTCCCTGCTGGAGCAAACATTCCTTCATTAAAATGCTCCATATTCTCTCAGGAAAGTCCCTTTTGCCCCAAAAGTACTTTAATATCAAACAAAACACATGCTCTGAGTTTGCAGCCTGTTCTGTTACCATTCTTGATGAAAGGAACACTTTTTCTTCCTCTTTTTGAAACGGTTTTCCATCCCTTCGGCAAGACCTTGGGCTAGAGATAGACTGAAAAAAAAAGAACAGGTTTTTTTTGTATTTTTTGGGCTTGTTTTTCTTTTTTAGGGAAAAGAATTTTCCCCCTCCTGTAGATTTATTTCCCTTCTGCTGCCTTTCAAGTTTTGCAGCTCGCTCTGCAGGGAAACTGGATGATCTCAGCCCCTGCTCTACTGCCAGCCTCCCAATCCAGTCTGGGGTCAAGGCTGCAGTTGGAATTGTGCATTTCACAAATGTCCTCCGTACACTGATCTTACTCTTTTGCTTTTAAAGCATCCCCTCCTTTGCTTGTACAAACATGATGTGGGTGAGAGGGTGGGAGAATGCTCCAGCAGGACGGACAGACCCCCATCCCATATCCAGCCTTGCTGGGCACCACATGACAACCTGGAGCAAATCCTTCAACCACGACCTGCTGGAAACCCATAGCCAGCAGGAAAAATCACCCTGGTTCCAGCAGGGAAGATGCAACCCCAGCCATCTCCACTCCTTGCTGCTTTACGCTCTGGTGTGGTTCAACAAGTGTAGGTAATTATTTGTTATTTAAAATATTATCAGCAGTGATTGGGTATGAAAGGACATCATGGAGAAGAAGGAATTGGACCTGTTCAGACGAGTCACAAAGATCCTCTGAGGGCTGGATCTCCTCTGCTCTTGAGCCAGGCTGGGACAGCTGGGGGTGTTCACCTGGAGAAGGCTCATGGAGAATCTCAGAGCCCCTTCCAGTGCCTAAAGGGGCTCCAGGAGAGCTGGGGGATGGAGTGACAGAACAAGGTGGAATGGCTTCCACTGCCAGAGGGCAGTGCTAGATGGGATTTGGGGAAGAAATTCCTCCCTGTGAGGGTGATGAGACCCTGGCACAGGGTGCCCAGAGCAGCTGTGGCCGCCCCTGGATCCCTGGAAGTGTCCATGATCAGGCTGGATGGGGCTTGGAGCAACCTGGGGTAGTGGAAGTAAAAGTTCCCTTTACGGTCCCTTCCAACCCCACCCAGTCTGTGGTTTCATGGTTCCCAGATTCCTATCAGGGGTGAGTTCAGCACCATGGTGATGCCAGAAGGACTAACACAGCAGCTTCTGATGGGGACAGGGGATGTTAAGGACACCCAGGAGGCAGGGCCAGGGCAGGAACTGCTCCAGCCAGGCCAGGAAGCAGCAGAAGGATCCAGGATCACCTGACTGCAGCCCCAGCTCTCCACACTGCCCTCACTCCATGCAGGATGTGCAGCTCAGCTCTATCCTGTGCTCATTTATCCGCATTCCCTGTCCCCTGCCAGAGCTGCCTGAGGGCACAGCTCGGAGCTGCTGCTTTGAAGGGCTGCCAGGAAACCCTGGGGCCTTCCCACTCCACTGCTCCACCAGTCCTGGTGACACCAGGGGAGAGAAGTCACCTTTAATGACCACATGCCAGACAGCTTCATACTGTGATACCTCCTCTGCTCAGCCCAATTCCCACACAGCAGGAGCTCGTTCCTCACCTGCCTTTTTCCTTTGGAAACAAACCTGTTTCCTTATGGGATGGAGCAAGAGCCGGCAAAAATCCATTTTTTTATCCTGTGGGCAGGTAAGATTGCTCCAAGCTAATGTCTTTATCTCTCCCATCACAAGCTAACATCAGTGTCTCTGATTTCTGCTCTCTCCATCTCTCTTCACCAGCTTCATCCAGGCATTGGGATTCCCTGTCAGCCTTGGAAGAAACACCCCATATCCCCTACATCTCCTTTAGGAATGTGTCTGGAGAACCAGGATGAAGAAGAGCTCTTGGGGGGGTGGGAAATGGTTCTTCCCACACCTGAGGGCTTGGGGAATCCCTGGCTGCTGCTCCTCCCACCCTGAACCTGGAACAGTGCTGGAAGCACTCAGGAGCTGAATTCCTGTCCTGATGGAAGCTCAAGCTTGCCCTGCACCAATCCATGGCTCTGTGACATTCCAATTGCACCCCTCCAAAAACTGATCCTTTATTTCCCATCAAAAAATCAAGGCACCTCCAAATTGTTTTCCCCATTAAAGACTACAGCACTTTCCATTCCTGGAATTTCTCCATTTTCATCTACTTTTCAGTAAAGCTCATTTTGCCAGGACATTTGGGAAAAGACAGGACCTTAAACCAGTCCACCACTGATGGCACTGATGACTTTTGCTACCCCGAAAATAAGATTTTTCAATAATAAAGAAAATTTTGTGCTTCTCTGCTTAAGTCCTGGCAGCTCCTCTCACGCTGACACCACCTAGGATTTCTATGGAAAGCCATATTTGGGTGGGTGGATCCCTTAAAATACTGTTAATATTGTAAATAATTTGTTAATAGCATCTACTTTTCTCCTAAAATTATGTCTGCAGCAAAGCAACCCTGCTGGGGGGCACAGAAACAGCAGCACCAAATAATTAACTGGGATAGGGAATTTTTGTGATGATGCTGTAGCAGTGTTCTACAGATGAAGGGATCTCTGCATTTCAACAGGGAAGTCAAAGATTTCCCATTATTGTGCTACAGCAAGACCTGGTTTAATTCCCAGCAGCAAATGGACAGCCACCAGGGAAAGAAAAAGGAAAGAAAAAAGACCTATTTATGCCCTCACTGTTAAAATTACAGATACAGGAGTGAAACTGGATGTTCAAAAGCCAAGCAAAATAATGTGAGTGATAAAAATAATACATGTGGCTGCAATCCAAGGTACCTGAGGCAATCCTTGTGGGATGGAGCAGTTTATCCTGATGGAGAGGGGGAGGCTGGATGAGGAAGCCACAGCAGAAGAGGGTGAATGGTTTTATGGGCTTTGATACTTAATGGTCCAACTGGAAATGACACGAAAGTCCCTGATTTTCAAGGTGACTGATTTGAGCTGTCTCAGACCCTCTGTTATCACCAGCCACTCCTGAAATCCTCCCAGTCTGTCCCTGGAGGCCTCCAGAGCCAGGACTCCAGGGCTGGCCCCGATCCAAACTCTGCAGGCAAAGGCTGATCTTGGCAAACTTTCTGCTCTGCAGTTTCAAATCCAAGAGCTCCTTCATGCTTCCTGACCTAGGATCAGGAACAGTCTCATTCAAGAGCTTCTTTTGCTGCTTAGTCCCAGCTTTTGGGAATCTGATGGATTTTTTTTTTTTTTTCCCTAGGAAGTTTTGTCTTTCTCTTTTACTGGATGAAAGTCTACTTATTCCATGTCATGAAATCCAAGGCATGAGCAAAACCTGTTTTTCCCTGCTGGGAGGACAAAGCAGATTCCCACTCTGCTTTGCTTTGATGTAGCAGACAGACTCCAGGGATAAATGGAATCAGCCCTGGCTCACCCTTTCTACAGGAACCTTCTCCATCAGGAGGGTACCCCGAACCTTCTCTGTACCTAGGGGCCTTCCAGCCTCTGATCCTTAGGTTCTCCAGTACCCTTGGGTGAGGCACAGGGAATCCTGGGCTCAAACAGCTTATCCCAAAGACCAAAAAGTCCCCAAAGCAGTGGGATGGAAATAGCTGGAAAGGCCCTCTGGCTCCTTCTGTGCTAATTGCCAGCAGTCCAGTTACACCCCTGGCTCTGATGGATGTAATTGCTGAGTTGCTGAAGAGACAAGTGACCTATTATGGATCATTGTTTACAGCAAATTAGTTCAGAAGTTCCCATCATTCTGCCTGTCATGCTCAGGGGCAAACTCCCTCGCTCCACTGCAAAGCCAAGGGCTGCCCTGGCTCCGGAACACCTGAGTGTTCCGTGAGGAAAAGCTGAGCAAAGACACAGCCAGGGCACAGCACAAGCCTGGCTGGGCAGCAAGAGAAAGCTCCGAGGTGAAAGGGGTCAGAGAGAGAAAAAACAACAGCTCAGAGGGAAAAAAATGCCCAAGGAAAGGCACTACAGAGGTCCTGGAAGGGCAGATGGGAGAGAAGGACATAGAAACTCCTCCAGCACAGCTCAGACATAGTTAAACAGAGCTGCTGGGGCAGTGGGTGCAGGATGGATGGGTGTGTGTGTGGGTCCCAGGTGAGGGCAACTTGTCCCTGGAACCTTTGGAGAGGGGAACTTTGCTTCCTGAGGGGTCTCAAAGCAGTGTCAGAGAGAAAAAGTAAAGGATCTCTAAGAGGTGTGGTATCTGGGAGTAAATAAATGGAATGTGGGGGGAAAATAGCAAGACATAAATGGGGCTGGGCTGAGAAGATACTCAGGAGAATTTTGCTTTTTTTCTTGGAAAACAGGGTTCTCCCCACCCTAAGCACAGCAGGGTTGAATATGGACGTGGTTCCTATTGTGCACGGATAGCATGGAACACCAGGACAGCATTATCCGGACTGTTACCTGGAGATAAAAGGAATTAAAGCAGGGGAGCACAAGAAGCTTAAAACCAGGCCTGCCCTTGACTTACACAATATATTTCAACAGCCCCATAAAAAGATCAGGGAATTCAGTCAAGCATGAATAGTTACAAGCATAAAAGAATGGTGGTATTATATTTATTATTAAAGCCCTTTGAAAGCCCCCTTATTGCAGATGGATTCAGAGCCTCTGGGGAAAGTCAGGGACAGGATATTTAGCAAAAATGTTATTAAAAATAGAAATTGTTTCCTATGACTTAACCTGACTGCCTAGGGGGAAATCACTTAGGTGATGTTAGAGGAGAGCACACAGTTATGAGGCCGGGATTGTTAGGGAAAACTGTGCATGAGCTTTCTGGAACAGCAGCCATGGTCCTGCTTCCAGGGTAGCAGATTTACCTGTGCCTTCCACCCACTGCCTTCACGCTCAGCAAGGGGAGGAAGGCTTTTCCTTGGACCAACCTGTGCTCCCTGCTGCAGCTCTGAGCTCCAGAAGACGCTCCCAAGGATCCACACTGTGTGGTGAAAGAGCAGAGGGAATGTGGAAGGGTGGAAGCATTCCAGGCCAGGCTGGTTGGGGCTTGGAGCAACCTGGCCTAGAGAAAGGTTTCCCTGCCCATTGCAGGGAACGAGAGGATGTTAAAGTCCCCTTCCACACTAAACCATCCAGGAATTCTGTGACATTATTCTGTGCATGGAATTCATGGCATCAACACCCAGCAATTTATCACTCTCTCAGTTTCTCAATTCATCAACATTCTGCAGCTCCCAGATGCCTCTGGTTCCCCCTCCTTGGTCTGTGGGGGTTTGGGACTGGTGGCCAAAAGGATGCCACAACTGTTTGTTTGGAGCTTTAGTTCCAGCCTGGATATCAGGGAGCCTTTTTTTCCCGAGGCTGTTCAGCACCTGCAGGAAGGTTCAGTGATGACAAACTGGTGTTTTCTCTCAGGAAAGCTCCTCTGCCCCATAGCCAAGGCTGCTTATCAAAGCAGCATCAGGTGTGATCCCCCCTGCAAAGCTGGCCTGGAGCTCTTTGAGGATTGCAGCTCCAGAGGCCACGGAAATGCCAGGGGAACACTGAGCTGATCCGATTGTGTCCTGTCTTATTCCTGGGATACATCTCCGGGAAGATGGGCAGATATCAAACATTCATCACAGGCACTTGTCCCTTTAACAGCTGACACTGGTGCAGCAAAACAGTTTTTGATCACTTGAGCGTAATGTCACTGCAATCATTGCTTGGAATGTAATTTTGCCTTACAAAAAAAACAGGGAAGGAGGATGAAAAATGTGACTCAAAGGTCTCCATGCTTCAGAAAAGCTGGCTCTGAAGTTTGGCTGTAAGCATCAGGTCTCAGCAAATTCTGTAAACTTCCCCCCTTCCCCCTCACCTGTATTTGGACATTTTCCTCTTTCTTAATGATATTCCATCAATTACATAACATCACAGATCCCAGGATCAGGATTAGGGAGTTCAGCTTCATTATCCGTGCCGTTATTGTCCTTCGGAGACGGAGCTAACGGCCATTTGTCTTCTTCAATTCAATTAACAGCAACCCCCTCTGGACACCACCTGGGTTGCACTTGGTGACACTCTGGGACATCCCCTCCTCCACCAGGACCTGACCCCCATATCCTCAGACGAGCTCTGGCTCCTCTCTTGCCAGCTCCCTGCTGTACATTTTAGCAGCACGTCAGGAAATGGCACAGTAAATTATCCAAGAATTAAACCGGGCGGGGTGAGAGCCAAGAAAAATCCATTTATCGATAGCCATTCCCACTCTGAAGTGCTTGAGGAGGTTGACAAGACAGGAACATATCTTCCCTGACCAGCCAAGAAGACTCTCCCCAACAAGGACAAGGTCACATCTTCCTGCAAAAGATGGAAGGTGGGGATAGGCTGAGGGAAGAGTTTCAACACTTTCCAAGAGAATGGAGCAGCTCCGGAATATGAGTTGCGACTTTTTGTCAAAAACTTTGGATCATGGAGCCTGTATTTCCCCTTATCCTTGGCCTCTGCTCTATGAATGCTCCTGTCACTGAGTTCAAGAGGCCTCAACACATCCCTCTGTGACATTCCAGCATGGGAATCATCCCTCACATCTGCAGAGGTGGGATGCTTAGGGGTGTGGGTTAGTGGTGGGCTTGGGTTAATGGATGGGCTCTGTGACCTTGGAGGGTTTTTCCAAGCCTAGTGATTTCATATAGCTCTCCAGCAGTGCTCCATGCAGAGCAGGGAATGGAGGGCAGCCCACTGCCACAAATTAGTCCCTCTCTGCTCCTGGCACGTGGCGATTTTAATGGAAAGAATTCACTGCTGGCAAATCTCTCTGGTAGCAATAGGACCTGGCAAATGCCTTTTTAGAACAACTCTTACACTTATTATTGGCTGCTAATTCATGGATGCAAAGAGCACCTGGATCACTGAGGCAAGAAACTGGGGGAGTCTCCTGACCAGCCAGAGCCTGCAGACTTTCCTGGAGAAGAGTTACCAATGCAGGCAGAAAAGGTGGCTGTGAGCTGAGGAGCTGTGTCCTTGTGGGACTGAGTCTTTCCTCGGAAGTCTGTCCATGCCTCCAGCAAGTGACTACCCAGCTGGTCTGGCTGAAGCCCCCCATGGATGACACCAGCACCCTATGGTCAGCCTCCTGAAGGTTTCCTGAAAGGATCCAGTGAAACCCATTGTTTGGTTTGCCACCATATCCTTCTTCTTTAACGACAGCAAAATCCATCCCTGTGCTCTGGAGCAGGCCCAGCCCTCTCTGCTCCCGCCGTGAGGAACACTGATGGGATCGCTGGGATGTAACAAGATTTATCACCTGCTCCTGGAGAGTGATTGCCTGCTCTGTGTCCTCAGTAAATAATGTTCTGCTGGCATCATCTGGGACAGCATTAACCCAGGGGACAGCGGCACCGTTTAACCTCCTGTGGGCTCGCACAGCTCCCCCGGCTGCCTGACGTGTCTGGGAGCTCAGTGAGTCCTTCCAGGGACAAGGTGAGGCTGGGGTGCCAAAATCCACATGGGGCAAGGAGGAACTCAGTTTGGTACCATGCAAAAGGCGATGCCGTGCTGAGGAGAACCTCTGAGCAGCTGCACCTGAACAGCCTTTGGAGGGAGCTCACAGTTACTCAGGGCTGGTTGGTCTTTGTGGCACCAGTGAGGGTGACAGGTCACAGGTTCCAGCTGTGGGGCACATCAGGCTGTTTCCCAGCTCCCATCCCTAGCCATGGCTGCTCACAGGGCTGGGAGCAAGCAGAGCTCCTTCCCATGTTTGATCTCCTCCCGTCCCAATCCACCTCAGCTTCCTGGGGCAGGGTCAGTGCCAAGGGCTCAGGACTTGGACTGGTCTGGTCCTGCCTCCTCACTCTGCTTAATAACTTCTGACTGCTCCTTCACCGTGTCTGTGCCTCAAACGTTGGATTTATTAATGCATTTTTAATTAGCAAACTCATTCTCCAGGGGAAGGTGTCTTGCATCTTAATGACCTTTGCTTTGAACCTTTGCCAGAGAGAGTTTTATTCCATAAACCTCAAGCTGCAACCAAGTTTCCTGACCCTCATCTCGCACGCTGAGCAGCCAGGGGAGGAATTTGCTCCGTGGATGCAGTCCCAAGTTAGTCCAAGCTGGTGGGAAGTTCCAACACTCAAGGCCCAGAAAACCTACAGAGCCTGTGCACAGTTAGAGAAGTGATTCAGGAAAGGCTTGTTGGAGCTCAGCAATTGGCTTTGGGTGGTCCCAGGGATTGGGGGGAGGTCTGAGCAGGTGTCCTAAGTGTGTGGGGACAGCCCAGAGCCAGCCTGACTGCTCCTCTCAGCCCTCTGCTTCTCAGGGACACAGTTATTCTTCCTTGGAGTCTTGTTCCAGCCCGTTCATGACCCAGTTACTCACCGACTTTCTCCAGGAGGTGCCTCTTTGCAAGCCCACCTTCCCAAATCAGCTCCTACCATTAGGGGCCAGCAGAAAGGCCTGGTTTTCCTAGGAGTTTGTGACATTTTAATCAACTCTTCCAGGCAGCGTTACACATTTAAACACTGTGCTGTTCCCTTCAGATCTCCCCAGGCATTTCATGGTTCCAACATGGTCTCGGTGTTCTCTGTACTCCTCCAGTCCCAGATTTTCTTTCAAACCAGCCGTGACAATTGAGATGTTCCAAGTGATCAGTGCTGCAGGAGCCCACCGTCCCCAGCGCTGGTTCAGAATCCATTTCCTCTGGGAGGAGCAGGAGTTGAACCCATTTCCTCCTCTCCTGTGCTCTGGGAAGGGTGGGAGAACTGTTGACAGCTTGGAAGTTTATTTCCACACAGTTCCATAGACCTTCCAAAGGCATTCCACAGTGCCAGCTGTTCCTGGGTTTTCTGGCTGCTCTGTCACACAAGCTGTTAGTGATGCCGTTTGTCTCCATCCTCCTCTGAAAGTACATCCCAGTGGCGCATGAGCCCCAACAGCAGCTCTTTCCCTGCCCTCTCTCACGCTGGAAGGGACTGACATGGTCTCCAGGGGAGCAGGAACTGGTATGGAAATCCCTTCCTAGCAGAGAGTGGCAGATGCTGATCGTTCCTGCAGCTATTGCATGTGCAGCAGGTATTTAAGCTCCATTGAGCCTCCTGATGAACATCCCATCCTCAGCTCCTTTGGATGACCCTGTGGAGGCAGCAACATGTGCCTGGTTCATCCCTGCTGCAGGGCATGCATTAATCCTTTCTGGCTTCCCCATCCCTCTGTCCCAGGCAGCAGCAAATAGAGCTCACCTGGCTCCAGGTGCTTCCCTTGCCATTCCCCCAGCTCCTGTATCCCCCTCCCTGTTTGTCAGTGATTCCTCCTCGTCCTGCTGGGATCACTTCACTGCCTTAAGCTGTGCTTTAAGGACTTGGGAAGCAGCTTAGGCACTGTTGCATGACTCAAACCTCCCCCCCAGCTCTCCCCTCTCAGAGGAGATGCCTGAGCCTGCTCCTGACCTCCACCAAGGTCCCTTACTGAGTCCTGCAGTGCTGCAGGTCCTGTGAGGCAAAGAGCACAGAGTTAGGACCAGGGAACAGCTGGAGCTGTGTTCAGGAGAGGGTTAGGTTGGATATCAGGGGAAAGTTCTGCCCCTAGAGGGTTCTGGGGAATAGCTCCCCAGGGAATGGGCACAGCTCCAAGGCTGCCAGAGCTCCGGGAGGGTTTGGACAATGCTCTCAGGGATGAACAGGCTGGGATTGTTGGGGTGCCCTGGGCAGGGCCAGGGGCTGGACTGGATGTTCCTGTGGGTCCCTTCCATCTCAGTCCATTCTATGATTCTATGGAAGAAAGTGGTTTCAGAAGCCTTTTTCCTCCTCTCTTCCTCCGGGCAAGGGTGAGCAATCCTTTGACATCTCAGTTTCCTGGGATTTCCCAATCTCTTATCAATCATGTCACTCTCTATCTTGTCCTCTGCAGGAACCAGCCCCATTGATCCTGGAAGCATCCCTGGAAGTGGCAGCAGGAGCAGGAGTCCTGCAGTGCCCAGCCAGAGGCTACAGCCCAAACCTCAGGCCAGGGCCCAGAGACACTTCCCATCTCCCTGTCCAACTGGACAGCACGTACTGCAGAGGCAGCATTCCCAGGCCTCCGAGAAGGAGCCATTTATTATGCACCTTCTCCCTAAGCACAGTCCCTGCTCTCCTGCATCCCCAAGTGCCAATATCCTGTGGTTTTTCTGATCCAATTTATCACTGGGCTGTTTCCCCCAGTCAGCAGATGCCCTGTGCTCAGGTTCCTGACAGATCGATTGGTGCCGAGGCCTCCGAGGTGCCACTTGCCAGGTCCCTGAGTTCCAATTCCCCTCCTGCCTCAGAAAGATGTGGGAAGGGGAGGGCAAAGCCCAGAGGGATAGTGAGGGACAGGGATGGCTGAGCCCTGCAGGGGCTGCCGGGCTGAGAGAAGGGCTGGAAGGGTATCAGGACAGCATTCCTGAGCTCTGCATTCCTTAGGAGCCGATCACTTTAGCACCACAGCACCTGTCCTCCTGTTCTGCCCACCTGTTGGGACTGAGTGGGTTCCCTTTTTGAGCTGGGGCAGAAGCTCTGCCCCTCCAGCCCACAGCTCCCCCAGCAAGTCCCACTCTAGCCCTGCAGGGATGCCTCCCTCAGCGTTGTGTCCCCATGCCACATGCAATGGGAAATGCACACAGGAAATGCAGGCAGTAGAATTAAGACCTTCCTACTTCTCCATGCCAAGAGAGAGGCTCAGGGCGAAGCATTTCAGTGGCATGAGCTCATCTTTGCTGCATCCTTACTCCACTCTGGAAGGGGAAAGGTGCCCAGTGAGCCCAGGGGAGCCAGCGAGCTCCCCAGCAGTGACTGCCTGGAGAACCCCACAGGGGTTACTGGCATCTGAACAAACAGCAAGGACAATCAGCACTTTCCCCCTTCACTTTGGAGAGCACAAAGCATCGTGGCAGGCATTCCTGAGGAAGAAAATACCTGGGGTCACAACCCAGCAGTTTCCACACTTGCGGTCCTTAAAGGATTTCTTCCCACCCCAGTCACCCCCTGCACACGCAATTGGTCCAAGCTGTTTTCTCAACCTGCAAGAGCCTTCACTGAATCCTCAATTAGGCACAAAACCTCTTAAGGAGCGAGACAAAGCTCCCAGAAGTGGTTTTATTGCTTCCAAGACACAAAGCACTTCTCCTCCAAAGCTCTCTCCTGACAAACACTCCTTCCCCGGCTTTCCAAGTGCATTTTCAAATCAAAGCTGCAGCTGTGAAAGGTGACCTGGACATAAGACTGGCCTCCTGCCCCACTTTCCTGCTCTGCTTGGAGAAGACCTTCAAGGGAAGCAAAAGGAAGTTTCTGCTTGTGTTCCCTCTCCCATAATGAAAATCTCCTAACTTTTGGGGAGGTGGTTATGTAGAGGGGAAGGATACCTCAGGGGTGGGAGAGATTTCCTTGTCAATGAGGAGGAAAAAAACAGCATTAGTAAGGTCTCACAGCTTAGTCTCTTGTTTAAGGACAAAACACTCACCTCCAAATGGAAGTAGCAACAGGGAAGAGTCAGGAAGGAGACACAAGTTAGGCATTGACATGGGGAAGATTGGGACAGACTTCATCAGCCCTGCACTGGAACTGCCATCTCTCAGCAAAATGCGGGAAGATAAAGAGAGTTAGTTATGCACTGTCATGGTGCATTAAAGAAAGGTGGCTGCCCTCGAGCCCTCCTTCCCCGAGCCCTTCACCCTGCTCCCCTCGGGAGCATCATTAGAATGGCACAGCAGCCTCAGCCCCCCAGGGTCACGGAACCCAGAGTTGTGAGCTCAGCAGAGTCCGAGCAGCTCTGCAGAGATGTGGCAGAGTGACAGGTGAGGTCCCTGCCCTTTGCATTAGCTTCATTTTAATTTGGAGCCGCGCTGTTCATTACTTCCATCACATGCAGGCTCTGCTGGCTGGCTTGGAGCTCTGGAGCGCTGCTGAGCCTGGTGCTCCATCCCTGGGGTCCCCGCTCCAGGATTGTCATAGCGCTGGCACCCAGGCAGTGCCTTTTGCCTGTGCAAATCCCAGGGATGTGCTGGGACACGCATGCTCCACCACACTGACCACGCTCATGCTGCTGGGGCTGGGCACGCTTGGGAATGTTCCACCCATTCCCATTCCCTAGCATGCAAATGGTTTAATTCACTGGAGGATGGAGCCAGTAGGATGTGGACAGTGAGTTTGCCACCAGAGAAGTTTCCAGGAGTCAGTTCAGCTTCTGGAAGTTTATAGAACCATGACAGTAGTACTTAGAAGTAGAACCTTATAGAACATATAAGTAGTCCAAAGGCAGAGATTCTATATTCTGGAAAGCAGCCTCTGGCTACGGGAATGAGCTAGAGAAGCTGGAATATCCCTGGCTGGCCTGGAGTCCCTGGCTCAGAGCTATTCCAGGGCTTGTATGCCCAGCTTTCCAAAGTGACTGGAAAACTCCAGAGGAGCTACTTGGATCAGGAACAATGCCTTCCCTTCCACCCAGAGAAGCTGTGGCTTCTTTGCCCTGGAAGTGGCCAAGGCCAGGCTGGACAGGGCTTGGAACAACCTGGTTGGTATCACTGCCTGTGGCAGGTGGGAAGAACAAGACTGCCCCTTCCAACCCAAACCATTCTGTGGTTTTATAAGGCTTAACTGCTGTCATAAAGTTAGGGTTCTCCTCCCAACACTCCCCATCAAAGATATGCTGGGAGAGAGCTGGAAATAGAGGGATTTTTCAGCAGTTTCATCATCTGCTCCCATCTTTCCCCAGCCCTTTTCCTGGGAATAAAGCTTGGGCAGGCAGTCCCTGATCTGCTCAGCTCCACAAAGTCATCACTGCAGTGGGACAAACCAAACCAGGAGCCTCCCCTCAGAGGTGCAGCACGGTCTGGAGCTCTGCTTATCCAAGGGGTCATTTTCCAATGGGTTAGTGCAGGAGCTGGAAGTTCCTTTCCAAAAGGGACTTAAGAAGCTCTGGCTCCAGCTGGGAAGCTGCTGGAGAGAACAAACACACAGCACTGCACAAATCAGGAGGAAAGTGGTAACAGAGCTGGACCTCGACTTCCAGACAGGTTGATGTAAGAAAGATTTTCTGCTCTCCTTCAATACAAAAGAGGAAGTTTTGAAATCTAATCTTTCCTTGGGAGAAAAAATACCTGGTAGTCTGCAGCTCCTGCCACTTCTAGTCCATATATTTACAAGGATCCTTGAACAGAGACAGAGCAATTTGCTGGGATGAACATTCACAGACGTGAAGGAGCAGGCACATTATCCTGCCCTCCACATCAGCCAAAGGCCACTGCCTTGGATTCCCACTCCTGTGGGGGGCCAGAGGAGACTCAGGAAGGCACAAGGATTGTGAGTCTATGGAGTCAGGGCCAAGCAGCAGCCAGGAAGGAGCAGAGTAGGGAGCAAGTAGAACTTGGACAAGGGTCTTTGACTGCAGTAAGTGTGGTTCAGGCATTGAAGTATCCACATGGAAAGCTGATCCCAGGAAAACCCTGCTCTCCCTGCAGCAGTGCTGGGATACCTGAGCTGCCCATCACACTCAGCATTTCCCTTTCATGGGAATGGGATGTGGGATGGTTGCACTGGACACCTGGCTGAGTCACCTAAAAGAGTGTGGAGTAGTGGTGCAGCCCCTTGCACAATTTTCCCCCAACACTGAGAAGAGACCAGAGCTGAAGACCTAAACCACTGGAGGAGATAAGAAAGGCTCCTTATTGTAGATGGGTCTCTGCTCTGGATCAGCTCTGGAGAAATCTGGCTTGGGGCTGCAGGGGGATGGGCAGGGAGGGACAGTCCTTGAAGCTCCTTGGAGAGGAGGCTCAGGGAGCTGCTCCGAGCAGAGCCAAGCAGGGAATTTGGAGATCAATGATTCTGTCTGCTGAGAACAGGCGTGAAAAACAACCTGCTTTAGTAAAACTTGCAGGAACTTTTGGGGGGAAATCAGTTATACTGGAGCAGTTAACAATTAAAGAGAATTCTTCAGCAACTATTTTTCACTCAAATTACTTTTCAGCCCCTCCACTCAGGCACATAAGATGTATATTCATCAATAAAGTAAACATACAGATTCCTTCCCCATCCCACCAACACTGCAGTTTCTGGACAGACCCCCCCAGCCAGGGAAGTGAGAAGCACTACAGCCGCTCCTGAAATCCCCCAGATAACAAGGAAAATCCTCATAGCCGGTGTTAACAGGATTGCAGTTGTTTGGTTTAATATGAATGTATTTATGTATTGTTAGTGCAATTTGGCGAAGCTGTTTCCTTGCTTGCAAAATCTGGATTTAGCAAATATTGGCTGGTTAACTATGTTGTTTCTTAGCAACCCTAATTGGATTTCAAATGGGAGATTTTGTTTTGGAAATATTACCTGTATCACTTAGCACTGTGAAATAAGTTCCTGCCTTCCTTGTGCAGATAAACCAAATCAGGACTCCTCAATCCACTGGGGTTCTGGCTTGTTTACCCTCTCCTATGGCAGGAGCTGACAGATTCCCTCCTCCCCCATCCAGGACCTGCATTTTTTTTTTACCAGCTCTTGGAATTCCAAGACCAGCACGAGCTGCAGCCTCCGACTTGACTGACAGCCTGATGGTGACACAATCCTCAGGCACAGTGTCAGTCACAGAATCCTTTAGGCTGGGAAAGCCCTTTAAGGTTGTTAAGTCAAATTTATCTCCCAGCACTGCCAAGGCCACCATTAAACTGTGTCCCCAAGTGCCACATGCACACAGGTTTTAAATACCTCCAGGGATGGAGATTCCACCACTGCCCTGGGCAGCTATGCCAGGGCTGGACAACAGTAAAGAAATTTTCTCAACACCCAGCCTAAATCTCCCCTTTAGGCACGACTTGAGGCTGTTTCCTCTTGGCTTGTCCCAGCTCAGCTGCTGGGCACTAATGTGGGAAGATACCCCAGCTGAGCATGAAGGTGCCTCCCATCACCCCAATGCTTCTGCTGGTGAAGCACCAACATACCCCAAGGACCTTTCAGGGATGTGGGAAGTGAGGTGGAGTTTCTTTTCTCCAATGCCTCTCCCCTTTCACCATGTCCCACTGGAGTCACAGTAGACAATGGGATGCCCAAAGGTGCAGCTCCAAGCCTCCATGTGGATGGGGAATGGCCCCACGAGCAGTGCACAGCCACAACTCCAGCAGAGCTTTCCATGTGTGCGGAGGCTTTTTAATGGAAAGCAGCTGCTGCTGTGCCATTTAGTGATAGTGAAGGGGTAAGCCAAGCATTCAGCCAATTGCAGCCTCCACATCATTGCACAGCCATGGGCCAGTGACTGCAGGAAGAGCCAGGAATGAGCATTGATCGGAGCCTGGGGCCGTGCTGGCCCTGCTGCTGCTGCCCACAGCATGGAGCAGTCCTGGTCCTCCCACAGCCCTGTGAGTCACAGGGCTCCAAAAGGCCGGCAAAGAACACTGAAGGGAGCTCAGTCTGTCTGGATCAGGGATTTGGGGCTGTGCTGTACCAGGTTTCCTCAGGAAGGGTTATTCAGGGCAGCTGGCTCCTTCCAAAGCCCTTCATCTCTGCAGAGATGTGGTGGGGGGGGGAGCGGAACAATTAAAGAGCTGCTGATGTCCTTGTGCAGCACGGAGGGAGGAGAGGCAATTCCAGGGAAGTGGCAGCCTGCAAAGCAGGCTCTTTATGCTCTGAAGATGGTAATCTGCATTTTCAGAAGGAATAAAGCAGCGCTTTCCCTGAGGGCTTCAGGGTATGGAAGTATGGGAAGAAGTGTGGTCCTGAGCTGCTCACAAGGGGACAAGGCCAGTCCCCCCATGGCAGAGCACTGACACAGCTGGGCCATGCAAATACAGCCTGCTCAGGGATGGCCACCTCCTTCCTTCCTCCAAACCTTTAAAGAGATAAAAACTTCCCAACATGGCCAGACTCAGTTGTAAGCACATGGGTTTGGCCCTAACCCCAAGTGGATTTTCCCAACAGGGAAAAACTGGGAGTTTCATGGAGCAAACTCCTCACCAGCTAAACAAATGCCATCTGAGCCAGGCTGGAGCCAGACAATCATTAAGCTTGGATAAGACCTCCATGACCATGAAATCCAGCCATTCCCCCAGCACTGCCAAGGCCACCGCTAACTCACACCCCCAGGTGCCAATCCACACGGCTTTCAAATCCACCCTTCCAGGGACAGGGACTCCACCACTGCCCTGGCCAGCCCTTTCTGATGCCTGACCACTATTTCCATGAAGGAATTTTTCCTAATATCCAATCCAGTTTATTTCCACAATGGTTTAGAGGTTTCCAGTCTGATGCTAGCCCTGGTTTAGGTTGGCAAATCAGGCCTGGGAAATGAGATACAGATTTTCTGGACTCTGTCCCAAAAGAGTTTTCATTTCACCTCATGGTAACTCTACACACCCTTGAGATGAATTCAGGAGATGACAGCACCTTCCTGGTTTTGTTTGGTATACTCCTCCACAGCAGAAAGGGTCTCTCCAGGAGTTTGGGTGAGAAACTCAAAAGCAGGAGAAGATAAATGAAAGGAGAAAGAAAATAATCTCCACCGAGCCCTCTTGTTATAAACCAGGCCAGGAAGATGCCATGGACACTTTCCTGGTGTTGGAAGGCAATCTGGTGATGACTGTGCTCTGTTGAGGGGTGGTCTCCTTCAGGTGGAACCAGCACATGTGTTCACAGGGGCAACATGCAGGGTAAGGCAGTGTTATCCTGCTGAAAATTTAAATGAAAGTAGATTTATTTTGTCTTTGCTCCAGATCTCAAGGGACGGTGTTGACTTACATGTTGGAAAAGCAATCCCTGCAAACAGCAGCTCAGAATTGTTGTATTAAACCTGCCACCTCCCGCCAAAGCCCTTGAGCAAACAAAAACCTGGTGGAAGCTGCTGATTTCTTCTCAACTCAACCCCCAGCCTGTTTGTCAGATTCCAGATGCATTTTGCAGCAGTTGAGAGGGTTTTTTTTTTTTTGGTTTTTTTTTTTTTTTTTTTTGTTATTGTTGCTGGCTGATTTTAGCAAACTAAATGTTGAAGAAGAGCAGCTCAGCAAGTGAAAACATTTCTCCGATAAAACTTGGGGTTGAAATGAAAATTGTCATTTCAAGCAGGATTAAGCTACAATTATCCGGCATCTCTTTTAACTGAGAATTAAAGAGTGCTGAATAGAAATGTTGTTGTGTTCTGTTTGAACACCCACAGCCCGAAGAACATCCTTTATCTTGAGACTCAGTAGTTTTTTCCTTTTATTATTACCTGCAAACCTCTGCTTGGTTACAGCGGAGGCTTTGCACCGGGTGATATCTGCCAGTCGATCTTCCTCTGCAAAGCTCAGCCTACCTAGACAGGGACTATTTTAAGCTCTTCAAATGATATGAAAAATCAAATGTGAAGAGAAAAAGTGAGGCTTTGTGCTGCCTTTACAGCCCCTGAAATCAGCATTCAGCTCGGCTCCTGAATGACCCTGATCGGCAACAATTCCGCATATTCCCACAATTAAACAACGTTTGAACTTGTGTTAATGGCAACAGAACAATTATCTGAACAGCCATCCACGGGGTAAGCAGGCTGCATCAGCAAGAGTCAAGCCTGGTGCAAATAAAGGCTTAGCCTTGCAGGGGAAAGCCAGGGAAACCTTCAATGAGAGGAATAAAGATTCTTTACTTTACCCCATAAAATCGGCACGTGAACAACATATTGAATGTCAGGAGCAAACGTCTGCTGAAATTTGGTCGCTTAATTGTAAACCTTGCTAACTACTTCCACTTAAAAATCAAATCTTTAGTGTTCTGGAACGGCAGAGAGGCATTTGCCCGCTCCTGGTGTCAGAAATATTCTTATAATGTTGGAGCTTTGTGGGAGGGCAGAAGAGTAAGAGGAGGCTTTGAGGGCCTGAGTTTACTCGTAGTGAAAGAGATTTCATTCTATTTCTGGAAAATTTAGGAAAAAAGGAGTAGGGGTCTCATTTAACATGAAATTCCATAGAACCATAAGATTATGGAATGATTTGGGTTGAAATGGAACTTAAAGCTTCATTCCACTCCCTCCCCTGCCACAGGCAGAAACACTTTCCAGTATCCCAGGTTGCTCCAAGCCCCGTCCAACCTGGCCTTGGACTCCTTCCCTTTCCAGTTTCTTGTGTTCCTCATCAACAAATATATTCCATCTTAATGAGAGGGGCCAAGAAAGCACTTTTGATCAGGTCTGATGCATTAGGAAACCACCCAGAGAAGCTGTGGCTATCCCTGGAAGTGTCCAAGGCCAGGTTGGACAGAGCTTGGAGCAACCTGCGCTAGTGGAAGATGTCCCTGCCCATTGCAGGAAAGTGATGATCTTTAAGGTCCCTTTCAATTCCCAATTCTTTAAGATCCCAATTCTATGATTCTATAAACATTGGTGGAGAGACTCTGCAGCTCCTTCCAGATGGGAGAGCACCAGCAGATCCCAGTGTGGTGTTCACACAGCATCCCATAACCAGTCGGGCTCTGCCTCTGGCCTCATCCAGAGAGGCTTTTCCTCTTGTATTTCTCCCCTTTTCTCCTAATAAATCTGCTTGTTCCTTCCCAGCTGAAAGAAGACATAATAAAAATGATGGCAGGAAATTGCAGGCGAGCTGGGGTTAAGAGAGACAATAACAAAACTGCTTTTGCAGGGTAATCTCTGAGCCTTTGGTAGCTCATGCTAAAGAGGGCTTTGAAATCAGCAAGAGAATTAAAAATATTGAGATCAGCTAAAACACTCCTATCCTTTGCACATCAAAGAGGATACCCACAGGGACAGATTTGCTGCCATGGAATAATTTCCACCAGTTTTTGCAAGAAAAATGAGAGCATTTGGCGCTTCTTCCCCCTTCTTTTAGCACAAACCCACAGTACAGGGGGAAATCACCTTTCTGTGCTCCCTAGAAAATCTCCTCTTGATGCAAAGGGCAGCGTGGGGAGAACAGGTCTGCAATCCATTAGCCATGTCAGAGAGCTGGGGGAAAGGGAGAAGGAGGAATCTGCCTCCCAAATCTGCTGATGAGGCTTAAAGCCCAGTTTATCCAGAGGTAGCCCAGGGTCCTCCAGCTGGGTCTGAGCCACCCAGTTGCCCACTGATGGGTTTGCAGTCTGTGCTGGAGTCACATAGCTAGTCACAGGGGGATGAGCTTCCTCCCAGAAAGCTCATTCCCAAAGAAAAACAGGGTTGAATCCAAGGAAAACCTGCCCCGAGTGCTGCCATGGGGATTTAGGTGAGATGGAGCATGAAAAGCATCACAAACCTCAGCAGCAGATCCAACTGGGAGCCTGGTTACACTTACATGAGCTTGGAAGAAAGGTTTTTAGGGGTTCTCTGTAACTCCCTGAAAGCCAGGATGGAAAATTTGCACATGTAGGATTGGAGCAGGTCTATGTGAATGGTCCTGGGCCTGTCAGCTGGAATTGCAGCTGTATTAATAAACTGAAAAAAATTAAATATAACTCTGCCATAGGCAAAGCATTCGCTCTCTTGCTCCTGACCTGCTGGAATATCTTCTGCTTTTCCCTTGTTGAAAACCTGTTTTTACAGCAAAGTCTGGCTGAAAAACAGGCTTTGTTCCAGGGAAAGGTGATTTGCCAGGCCCACCCCTGGGAGGATTGGAAGATTCAGGGTGCAGGGCACCGAGAAACTGCAGAATTCCTCCTAGTCTTGTGTCAGGAAGCTGGCTGGAAGCACTCAGCTTGGCTGCTCTCCACCAGCCCTTCCCTAATACATGACTTCACCCTCGTGATTTCTCCTCTTCTTTCCTGTCCTGCTTCTCATCTCCTGCCTGTTGGGGTTGGGGATCAGCTGGTTCTGGCACAGCTCTGGCTCTGTGTGGGGGGCACCAAGCCCCCGAATCCTGCAGGGCCTGCAGGGCAGGACGCCAGCCAGATGTGGCTGCTGGGACACAGGAGCCCGTGTGGCTCTGAGGGCCCTGCAGGAGTCATCCAGCACGTGCTTTTTCCGTATAAAAGAGCAACGGAAGGCCAGGGCTGTGCTGTGATAGAAACCAGACAGCCCTTGGGAATTCACTGGAATCCAGGCTCAGCAACACGTTGCCGCTGCATGGCGTGGCTCCCCCGATTCCTGGGGTATCCCTGCTCCTGTGCATAACTCCAACTGGATAAAAAATGAGCTGTGAGGCCCAAGGCAGCACGTTCCTGCCTCCCCTGGCCCACCCAGCCCAGGCGAGGCCATGCTGCCATGGGTGGGAGGGAAGAGGGATCGTGTGTGGGCTGAGAGGGGCTGCACGCTGAAGGTGGGGTCCACAGTGCAGAATCCCAGAGTCCTTTAGGATAGAGGAGACCTCCAGGATCATCAGTCCAACCATTCCACAGCATGGCCAAGGCCACCACTGACCTGTGTCCCCAAGGGCCTCATCCACATGGCTTTAAATCCCTCCAGGAATGGGGACTCCCCTACTTGACAATAATTGACAATCCTTCTCACAAAGGAATTTTCCCTGAGATCCAACCTAAACCTCCCCTGCCACAATTTGGGGGCATTTCCTCTCCTCCTGTCCCTGTTCCCTGGGAGCAGAGCCTGATGCCACCCCAGCAACCCGCTCCTGTCAGGGAGTTGTGCAGAGCCACAAGGTTCCCTCTGAGCCTCCTTTTCTTCATCCTGAGCCCCTTTCCCAGCTCCTTCAGCCGCTCCTGGTGCTCCAGCCCTTCCACAGTTCTGTTCCCTTCCCTGGACATGGTCCAGCCCCTCCATGTCCATCTTGGACATGGATCCTCATGTGAGGATCAGAACTGACCCCAGGGCTGGAGTTTCCTCACAGTGCCAGCACAGGGGGACAATCTGTTGGGTCCTGCAGGTGCCACTGTGGCTGGTACAAGGCAGGATGCCCTTGGGTGTGCCCTTGGCCACATGGACACATGCCGTCCCAAACTTGTCCTCAGAGCACCCAGGCAGGGCTTGGGAAGCTGGAGCTGTGCCCCTCACATGTGGAGGGGGAGGTGGGGTGGGTCCTGTTTGACACCTCCATGAACCAGCTTCATTCCCATCAACATCTGGCCCAAAGTGCTCCCAGGACACTTTACTAAGGCAAAGGGTGAGGAGGGAACAAAGTTGGACTTGTGGTGGACTCCTTTTGGACATGCTCCTGCCAAGCATCTCTGATAGGGAATGTCCTGGTTTGCGCCAAAGACAAAGTCCTCACTTGGAACCAGGAGTGAGCCCAGGCAGGACTGGAGCTTCCAGAGCTGTGTCCACCCTGCCAAACCCTCGAGGAAGCAGGAAGGAGTCAGGTGCACACATGGACATACCTGGCTTTTCCCCAGCTCTCAGAAGAGAGGTAGCCAAGCCCTGTTTCTCCCCCGGTCCTTCTGCTCTCTCCCTTTTACCTGTCTTCCCCCTCCACCCCGTACGCAGAGCATTGCTGCCACTTCTGTTTTACTGTCCCCAGAGACACCAATTCTGCAGCCATCACGGCCAGAGACACTAATTAAATTGTTCGAAAATCCAATAAAAATGCTTTATGAGAGTGTCTGTCATTGGCAAAGGTTTAGGGAAGAAAATTAGGTTCTTCCCAAAGCAATGCAAAAAAAAAAAAGAAAAAAAGTCCATCCTCCCTCATTAAACCTTAGATGTATTTCACTGTAAATGGTTGCTGGCTGCAACAAATTGCAACTGGTCCACTGGGGGCAGTTTCCCAGAGTAGAGCTGGTGGGGAGGGCTGGGTATGTTTTTTGGTGAGTGTTGAGGTGTCTTCTTCTGTCCCTGCTCTGAATGACAACTCAGGCTCAGGCACAGGCTGGGCTGGACAAACCAGACCCATTTATAGATTTTCTCATTCCCCAGCCAGCGCCAGAGAGGATCAGTAATGCAACCAATTAAGAGGATTAAAAGCCATATTTTTTATTTATTTTTTGATGACAGAAGCACTGCCAGGTCCTGTGGCTGTGATCAAGGTCCCCATGCTGTCCTTGTCCCAGACAGCTCAGGGATTGATTCATACAGGGGATTATTGTCCTGCACATTCCCCCAGCTCTCAATGATGCACAGCAAGAGGCCAAGGTCTCCTGTAGGTCTTCCCAACCCCAGGAATGCCATGTTCTACCTCATTTTCTACTCTTTGTGCCCCAGAGGATGCACAATCATCCACACAGAGGGGAGGAGTGTCTGAGTTCACTCTTTGGAACTTGACGTTTGCTGGAAATGCTGGCAAATGGAATTGGCTGGCTTGGGAGGGGGATAGCTGGGCTACTCTGGAAAGGCTTAAAAACCCCAAATACCACAAGGCTTATGATGTAAACACTCCAAGCAGGTTAAATGCTCTGTAATTTCTCTTAATTATGCAAATAGCAGAGAGAAGAAGCTGTCAGGGAGCACATTTCCCACCCAGAGCAGGGAGCACTGCGAGCATGGGACCTGTTGGCAGCACGGAGGCAAAAGCACAAAGCCAGACCCCGAGGTGGAGGTTTCTGCTCCTGTTCTGCTGCTCGTACTGATGGAATGACATCTCCAGAGGGTAAATGTCCCAGAAAGAGCCAGGGCTTCCCATGGCTGCTGTCAATTCAACAGATGAAAGCCAAAAGAAGGGGGGTCCAGTCCTAGGGTCTCTGGTCACCTCATCCCAGCAGAAGGTGGGATTCTGAATATAGGGAGAGAGAGACACTCCATGGATCCTCACTTCATCTCACAAGGGTTTCAGCTCGCTTGCTGCAGGAATTTGGATGCGGGGTCACCCCTCTGAATCCCCTGGGAATAGCTGCTGAAATCAAGCTGCCTGCTGAAGCCCTTTTGTTCAGCGTGGCTCCTGCTAGGAGAAGCTCTGCTTTTATTTCAAAGACTCAGCAATTTGGATCGGTTTAACCTTTTCAGGGTTTCCTGAGCACAATAGCACAGATGAGCTTTAAAGCCTCTTCAAGAGCACAGGTTGAAGCGACTTGGGGGGAGGGAGAAGAAGCCACGTCAAGCCGAGGAGCTGACACTGTCACTGCCAGACGTGATTTGCCTGCCAACCCCCCCCTCCGAGAGCTTCTGCTGAGGCACAGAGAGATGGGTTTGCTGCCACAATCAGGGCGGTGCTGCTGCGTGTCCTTGTCCTGAGCAGAGGCTGCCCCAGCAGGCTCCAGGGGCCATGGAATTCCACCTAAAGCCATGGAATGTCACGGTGGGCGCTGTGATCTCGGGTCTGGTCCAGCTGGGAGAAGTATGGCAAAATATATTGGGACAGGAAGGATGGAGAGCCCAAACGTAAAGGCTTAATGATGGTAAAATAACAAACACAGGGACTGCGTGGTCCAAGCATCCAAACACCTGAGGGCATGGCTAACTTAATAATGTACAGGGTTATCTGAGAGCAAGGATCCAATCTCTAACCCAGGACAGGGACATGACCTTGTATGTCAAAGGTCCCAAACCAACAGAGAACCAGAACCAGAACCATGGATGATTTTGGAATAATCCCATTAGTATCCTTTCAGTATCTCGCTTCCCATGGTCTCAGGTTTATGGTTTCTGTATAAGCTGCCTGGGCTAAGCTATTGTCCATCCCAGCCAATTTGGTTCCCACAATGGAATGTGAGAGCTGGGAGATGGGAGAACAGGCCACAGGACATCAATGAACCAACAGAAACATCCAGCAAGGGTGTGAGGAAGGGAACAACCAACCTCCAGCCCCCATCAGCCATGTCCCTCTACCCCGATGACATCTCGATGTCCCCTCTTACAGACCCAACTCCCAGCTTCACCCCAAGGCTGTTCCACTGCATCCCCCGAGGAGCAGAAGTGCATCCCAGCCCCCCCGGGAGGAGTGTGGGGCTGGAAATACCCTGAAGAGCAGGGCCGAGGCTATGGCTCGGCAGAGCAGGGCAGCGTTCCTTTGATGTTGGAACAACAAAGGCGGGTGCGGGAGGGAAAGGTAATCGGGATGCTGGGAACAGCGGGATGCATTTCAAACGGAACAGCAAGAGCTTTGAAGATCAATTCCTCCCAAGGAAACAAACTGCTCTTCCCGGGCTCCTCCAAAGCCCCCCGTCCTCCTCTCCCTCTCCCGAAGTTTCTGGAGCTGGTCCCTGTTAAAGGCAATCTTTGGGAAGCTGTTGTCCCAGGTTGGATGTGCCTCCTTGGGGAGCCAGGTGGAGGCTTAGGCTGCTCCTGCTGCCCGCTGAGCAATGGCAGGAGGGAGGGCAGGAATTATTCCCGGGTCACATCCCCCTCCTGGCCCCAAGGTGAAGAGGAAAGCCGCTCAAAGCAATTATTTACAGAGCAGTTGATGAATGTGCTCCCAAGGTGGATGCAATCAGGATTCCTTGCAGAGGGAGGGAAGGGGACTGGAGCTGGGGTGGGAGAAAGGGGGAGACCTCCAGCACCCCAAAGACATGCAGCCATTTCTGGGGTGAGAGCTCAGCTCTTGCAGCAGGATTATCCAATTTCCTGGATTTCCATCTTCAGGAAAACCACAGCTTTTGCGTTTGAGTGTTTTTTAACCAAACCTCCGATTCTGCATTCTCAGGACTCCTGGAGCCAGGGCTTAGGAACAAGCAGGGACTGCTCTCATTAGCTAAACCTTTGTTAATGCTCACTCACATCACCTCGTTTAGATTCACATCAATTCAATTGGCTTTTTTGGAACAGTTCCTTGAAAAGGGGGGAAAAAAAATAAACATCCTTTTTTGTGTCAATGTTTTCTAAGCAAAATATTTTGAGCCTTCTGCTTTGGTTTATTTGCTTTGTGTGAGCTTTTAAATCAGACACAATTAACACAAAAAACAGCGAGATCTTGTAGTTGTCAGGAAATGCTTCAGTTTTCCCTTTTCATCTGCTGAACACTGATACATGAAAATAATCTGCCCCTCCCTCCCCTGCTTGTTTTCTTTCAAAAACCACCAGCGAGCTTCAAATAGGCCCTGGGAGCTGCCCAGGGAGCTCCCCTTGCCCAGGTCCCCCCATCCTGCACCCACACCCTGGTGGGGACATGGCCAGATTTACACTCCCCCAATTGCATTATGTTTGAGTGGTTTATGATTTGGATTTTCATGCAGAGCAGCCTGTTCCAGCTCTTCATAACAAAGACAATTATGCTAAGTTTATTGGATTTGCATTCAGGGCTGATTTGTCAGAATTGTATATTGGTTCTGGGAGATGGAAGAGGAGGAAGAGAGGGGGCATTTGCTTTTCATGAGGACAGAAAAAAAAGCCAGGTATAAAATTCATTTCTCTGTTTCACAGCCCCTTCTCAGTGCACTGATCCCTTCCCTTCCCTTCCCTTCCCTTCCCTTCCCTTCCCTTCCCTTCCCTTCCCTTCCCTTCCCTTCCCTTCCCTTCCCTTCCCTTCCCTTCCCTTCCCTTCCCTTCCCTTCCCTTCCCTCTCTGTGTCCACTGCTCTGGGATTTCATACCCCACTGCTGCACTGGAATTTCCACTTCCAGAGCTTCTAACCCTGTGTCAGGCACTGCAAAGCCCTGCCCCCTATCCTTCCTGGAGCAGACAGCCCATGATCCTGGAAAACAAGCCAGGTTGGCTCCGGTGCTCTTGGAAAGGGCTTGAGGGCAGGCTTCTGCTCAGAGCAGTGCTGAAACCAGGCAAAATGTCACCTGGCAGGGAGATCATGGAATCATGGAATGGTTTGGGTTGGAAGGGGCTTTAAAGCCCATCCTGCTCCACCCCCTGCCATCGGCAGGGACACCTTCCACTAGCCCAGGTTCATCCAGGGCTCATCCAGCTTGACCTTGGACGCCTCTCACAATATCCCATCTGTCCCTCCCATGGAAAACCACAGTGCTCTGACAAATGCAGACACCTCCTAATTGGTTTCCTGAGTTTTCCACAAATCCCATTTTGCTTTAGTTTAATTTTTCCCATTCCCAAGGCCCCCATCCTCTGCACATACCCTTGCTGTGCATTCATTGATGCCATCCCAGCAGTCTCCATGGCAACCTGGCCCCTCACAAGGTATGACACTCCTGAGGTCACGGCAGCTAAGTGGGAATGGTTGCCTATGGAAGAGGGACAGAGCTGGACCCATTCCCTTTATTAAAAAATTAAATGGCCATGTATTTTTATGGCCATGTGTCTCCTCTGGCTCCTCAAGCTCATGAAGATGGAATTAAAATGTTAAGCTCCATCTTGGCAGGAAGCAACGTGGATAGTTTGGGTCTCACAGCTGTCTGAGGACTCCCAAAGGGATGTGAAGGTGGATGAATGGCATGTGGGGGACAGGAAAGCAGGTCCTTCCTTGGGATCTCTGCTTTATGATCCCAGAATGGTTTGGGTTGGAAGGACCTCAAAACCCATCTCTTTCCACCCCCTGCCATGGGCAGGGATGCAGGGATACCTTCCACTATCCCAGGTTGCTCCAAGCCTCATCCACCCTGGCCTTGAACACTTCCAGGGATGAAAATCCCTAAGAAAACACTCTGTGCAGATTTTCCAAAGGTACATGTGTGATCAGTTCTGACAGAAACTTGAGGAATGGAGTTTGCCTCCCTTTTTTACTCCAGTATCTCATACACACCAAACACAGAAGTTTTGGAACAAATATGCCACTGGGTTTTCTTTCCTTTTTTCTTCTTTCTCTTTAGGAAGATGGATATCTTCCACTCACACCTGGTCTAGATGTTGTGTGCCTGACTAAGAAGGACTGGTTTAATTGTCTCCTTCTCCTGGGCTCCCTGTTTGAAACCACCCTGTTAATTTATTCTGTCTCTTCCAGCTTCTCAATGTCTACTCACAATTACAAATCGTCGATATTTTTTTTACCCTGTCTCATGTATTTTATTCCAATTACAATCCAGTGGTGGAGGGTGGTGGAGGGTGGTTTTTTTTCATGGCTCTTAGGGGGAAAAGTCATGCCTACAAAAAACCCCAGAAACATGAGGGAAAAGAAATGATCCACAAAGCGAAATAATGCATCCCGGAACCTGAGAAAGTTTCTCCTCCATGTTACGTATGCATTCCTGGTATACTGAAGGATTCCAAGGGCATGGTTTTCCAGCAGGGCCATGGGATGGAAGTCAAGCCAAGGCTCATCACCAGTGTGCCCATGTCCTGTCCTGCTGCTTCTCCCTGGGCCACAGCCACCATCAAACCCAGACACCCTCCCTGGTGCTCCAAATCCTCTGGAGCAGGTGGGATTTGCAGCCTGTGCTTGGGAAATGTGACAAAACAGCCAACCAGGCAGGCATTGGCTTCAGCAGGGCCTGCCCAGGAGGGCTGGGAAGAGAGGAGTGAGAGAGCTCCCACACTGAGCCCCTCAACACTGGGTGTGATAATCAGTCCTAACTAAACCCAGCCTAACCCTGTCCAGTTAGGCTGTTGTAACTAATCCTGGCTCTTCCTCACCCCTCCACAGGAGCTGTTCTTCACAGGGCCTGGTGTGGCTCAGCCCCAGGCTCATTTTCCTCTCCTTGCACCATGGGGACTGTGAAGACACCACTGAAACCCACAGCAACTCTAATCTTGAGAGATTTCCCCTGGAAGATTTACACCCCTGTGCAGCTGAAATTCTAGCTATTTCCCTCATTGCTGAAGGCAGGCAGCAAAGCACCACAATTCAGATGCCAAGCTTGTACAAAATGAGCTTAAAAAATGTGACTTAAAAGCACCTCAGCAAACCAGTCTGGGCTCCTCTTGTTTGTTTTCTGGTTCCAGAGCATCCAGACTGACTGTGGAAAAGATTCCAGAATCACAGGTAGCCAAACCCTTCCTACATACAGAAAATCATGGAATTGCTTAAGTTGGAGAAGCCCTTAAGTCCCACTGTTCTAGCACTGCCAAAGCCTCCACTGACCTGTGTCCCCAAGTGTCACATCCACACAGCTTTTAAATCCCTCCAGGCATGGGAACTCCAACACCTCCCTGAGCAACCTGTTCATATTCCTGGCCACCCTTCCCAGGAAGGAATTTTCTATGATATCCATCCTAAACCTCCCCTGGCCATTTCTTCTCAGCCTGTCCCTTGTTCCCTGTGAGCAGAGCTCGACCCTCCCCTGGGCTGCCCCCTCCTGTCAGGGAGCTGTGGAGAGCCAGAAGGTCCCTCCTGAGCCTCCTTTTCTCCATGAAACCTTGAGTTTCATGGATGGGTGTGCAATGGTCTCAGAGCACACAGCTTGGGAGAACCCAAACAGAGCCAGAGAAAGAAGAGGAGCTGGACAGACGATGGTACCAATGCCCTTTGCCAGGGAAATACAGGAATTATAGGATATGAAACCAGTGCCCATATTTACTGCCCTTCCACAGCCAAAACACTCAGTGGAGTGCATAACTCTCCCTGTAGAGTTCATGGAATCACAGAATCATAGGATAATATCCTGAGATGGAAGGGACACTCAAGGATTAATTGCAGCTTCTGGCCTGGCACAGAACAACCCCAGGAATCCTACCATGGGCCCTAGCTCCTGCTCCTGAAGCATTTCCCTTCCCATCCAGAGCATTAATGAAAAGGAAATGTGATCAAATAGCAGCCTGGGCAAGCTTTAGGCACAGGATGTAGGAAGGGGTTAAGAGATCCAAGTGAGTGATGTGAATCATTAACGGCAGTGGGTGGATCCTATAGCGGGAATAAGAGCCGAGGCTGTGCAGCCCACGGGCTGTGGGGGCTGAATGCCGTGGATCTGCCCTCCTTTCCCAGAGGATCATCCCCGTGGCACCAGGGTGAGCCCACGATGCCTCCCGCTGCTGCAAACCCCAGGATGAAGTCAGGGAGAGCTCCCTGCACTGCCACAGCTTGGTCAGCTTTGGTTCTACCAACTACCAACATCTGAAGATGCTTCCCAGCAGGCCTGAATGGAGCACTCTGATTTCTGGGAAAGGACAAAGTGATCTGGTTGCTCCAAGAGGCACAGGAAAGCTTTAGTGGTAAAAAAAATAGTTTTTCTCCTTCAGCAAATGTTCCTATAGACATGTGTGGAGTGGGGTTTGGATGTTCTGGTCCATCCCTCCATCCCCTGGTGAAAGCCAAGAGGCTGCCTCACACAATCCCTGCTCCAATCCCTGCTCCCACAGCTGCTGCTTGAAGCAGATGGCACAAGCCCTGAGATGCCACCCAAAGAAAGGATCTGTGGGAAGATGCCTGGGTAAAGACCCACAGGGATGTAGAAAATTTCTGGGTACTCAAGAGACATCTTGGGCTCATCTTTAGAAGCTCTGCAGGTGCAGGAGGTGTAAGCAAGGGTAGTGAAAATATTTTCTAGACATCTCTAAGATTGTACCAGCACTTTTATCCCTTCTGGCCTGGGGCACTGTTCCTCTGCACTGGTTCAGAACAGCTGCTGTTCCCAGAGGCCAGTGCTGGAGCAGCTGAGCAAAACAGCTGCTGGAGAAGTTCTGGGTGCTCTGCCTCTGGCATCCTGCTGAGAATTCCTTCTGTGGAGCTGTTTCCAGCTGCTCACCTGCGTTAATGCAGGAATCCAACAGTTTGGCTCCATGGTTTATTAAACTTCGCCTCTTTGTGACAAGGTGTGAACCTGTGCTCTACAATAATTTTCCAAAGCTTTTACATGCCAGGGAAATTACCAGCCATGGAGCTCTGAACAGCAGGGGAAAGAGCAGGCTTCACATTAGGGATGAGCATTTGGAGTGGAGCAGATGGATGAGGCAGCAGCGTGTGAGGAGCTGTGCATTGCAGAGCCTACGGAAGCCTGGGACAGGGAACTGTCTCCTGGATAACAGTGAGAGTGTAACTCAGCACCTGCCCAAGCCAGGTGTGGCTCCAGAGGCTTTTCCCAGTGAGGATGTGGCCCAAAGCTTTGCTCCACCAGCACTTGGTGGTTCATTTATTCATCTCCACACTCCACTCTCCTCCTCCTTCCCTGAGGCACGCTGCCCTGGTGCTGTCAGGACACTGATGAGTGCTGTGATCTGCAGGCTTGGCTTGCTTCTCACAGCTTCCAGGTGGGTGTTGGAGCTGTGGGCACCAGCCAGATCAGTCACTGTGCTGTGTCACACCTGCATGTAGGATCTGAGGGTGGTGCAGTTCTGAGCCAAAGAACCCCTTTGTCACGTCCTGGGAATCACAGCCAGCCCAGGACCCAGCCCCTCTGCCCCCTGCAAGCACCTCCCACGGATGTCTGTGCCAGAGCCATACCCCAGCTGGACTCTGGTGATGGATGAGAAGGGAGCAGAGGCAGGAGCAGCAGGAGACAAGGAGAAACAAGGCTTTTCAGAGCAAGCAGGGAGGCACACAGTGAATAAAAACTGTGTTGGAGGTGGAAAATGACTGATTCAGGGCTGATAATGGCATTGAAACACCTGCAACCTCCTCCTCCTCTTCCTCCTCTAAATCCCAGGAGCTGGCACTGCTCAGGGAGAGGGCTCTGTGTTGGATGCATCTGGCATAGGTGGGTGGAGAACATGTTCCCTCCATAGGTGTTCACAAGGAAGGATGGCAGAGTTGGCTGGAGCTGCCCCGTGCCACCTCTGGGCTGTGGGGGATACATGGGGCCAGGAGGGTCAAAGGGAGTGGCTAAGCATGGATGCTCAGCTGTGTGTTTCCAAGCTGTGCTACATGGATGGATCCTTATGATTTTCCAGTACTCAGAGCCGAGCTCTCTATTGGGAATCCAAGTCCCAAGATGTCATGGGTTGCAACCCATGTGCAACCAGTGCAAGATGTACCCCAAACTCTGTGTTCTATCACCATCTGATGAAACTGGAGTGTGGGGGTGCTGTAATTGTCTGTCAATGGCCAACTGTCAAGGAACTTGCTGAGGCAGTTTTCTTCTCTCTTCCACAACCCTCTCCCTCCAGGGAGAGATCTTCTGCTCATGGGCCAGTGAGTGTCACTGATAGAATTCCATCATCCCACTGGGAAATGCTCCAGCCAGGGGGAGGAGCCAAGAATTCCTACCTAGATAAAAATCTGGGAGTTGAAACACCAAGCAGCCTTTTTCACTGAATTCCAAGAGGATTCAAGAGGATTCCAAACTTCAACAGAGCCACATCTGCCACTGGGACTGCAGCCACCATGGACTGGCACTGCCACCAACACCCTGACCCACAGGGTGTCAGGTTGGATCCTGACTCTGTCAGTGGGATTTGTTTGTTTATTTGTTTGTCCTACTGCATGCATTTTTGTTTTATTGTTTATTTTAGTTCCCCTAATAAAGAACTGTTATTCCTATCCCCATCTCTTTGCCTAAGAGCCTCTTAATTTCAAATTTATTCAGAGGGAGAGGGTTTACATTCTCCATTCCAAGGGAGGCTCCTGCCTTCCTTAGCAGACACCTGTTCAAACCATGACACAAGATTAATCCATCACTTGCCCAGCTTGTTGCTCTCCTCATTGCTCTGGTCCAGGCCAAGCAGGAGCAGAGAGATTTATCACAGTTTTATCAGCAAGACCCAGAGCGGAGAGAGCAACATGTTCTTTGGTGGAGCTGTGGGGAGGAGGAGGAGGAGGAGAACAAGGAGGAGCTCCTTAGGCTCTGAAACATGAAGGTGTGAAAACCAGACACCACATAAACATCATGCGTTTGTTGTGTGTTTTCTGTTCCACAATAAGACCTACTCAGGCTGGCTCAGCACAATCCAAGGAACATATCAGCCATGGACTCAAGGTCCTTCCAGTCAGGAAGCAGAGACCTCTCCAGCTTCATCTTGCTGCTAGCTCAGCCAAAACAACCCTGCAAGATCCCTGCTGTGTCATGGGGGACTTTCTTCCTGGCTTTTCCTGCACTGGGTTAGTTTAATTCCATTTTGGCAGTAGATAGAGCACAACCCCTGTCCTGACGTGTTCCACATGGAGCTGTGAGGATTTGGGTTATCATCCTCACCACAGGCCTAACTCCCTGCTCAGCTATTAGGAAGTATTTAAGTATAATAGTGTATCCTGGTGACCAAGAAGGGACAAGGAAGGGGGAATGGGAAGCAGTCCATGCTGTACAGTCCTTGTGGCCACAGTCCTTAAAGAGAGAGCAGTCACCTCTGGAGTCACTGGAGAGAGACTGACTCAGCACGCCTTTGTGGAAGAACTGAACCATCTTCTGGAGCTGTCTACCTTCAGATACAGGAGCCCAGAAAAACTGGTTTGCCTGGAAGTCTAACTCTAGGGGAAAAGGTGGGCGAGGTAGATCCCAGCCTGGTGTGGGATGGAAGGGGCTTACAGACCATCTCATTCCATGAGCAGGGACATCTTCCACTATCCCAGGTTGCTCCAAGAGCCTGGAAGAGTTCTGTAAAGGTCAGGCAGCTCCTGCAGTGATTTCCTTGGGGATGTGGCACAGGCTGTGTTTTGTGCTGACACTCCCCGAGTAGCATTTGCCGTGTGAGTCAGGGGATATTTAAACTGCTCATTTACACAGTGAGCTCTAAGAATAAGCCTTCCCAACAAAATACCAGCAGGGAGAGAGGCCAGGAGGAGACAGGTGGCTCCCTGCATCCGTCCTGTTGTGCTACTCTTCGTTTACTCAGTGTTTCATCTGCTCCCCTGGGCCTGAATTAACGCCTGAGCCCACAGCCCCTGCTTGTGTTCCACTTCTGTAGAGAAGTGTCTACAGCTGAGAGCAGAAATGAAAGCTTCTGTTTTGGATGAAATCCTGGGAACAAATCCATGAGACCCCATAAAGCTATGGGGCCTCCCTGAGACTCCACAAAGCTGCTATGTGTCTAACAAGTGACATTCCTCTGCTGCCACAGCCTGAGAATGTCACTAAATACCTGCCGCTCATGTGGGACCACACCCACCCCATGACTTGTGCAGGGGTCACTGCCAGGCCAGGAGGACCTGGAGCAGAGGGGATCAGCTGTACAACCATACCCACTTGGTCACAATTCTCAGGAGATTTCCTTGTGACACAAAGACTTCTGGAAGTCCACTCCCCAATGGACCATATGCTTTTCCTTGAGCCTTTGATCTCCTAGGGCTCATTCAGTCTGGTCTCCAGGAAATTACTTGGATTGGAACAGTTTTGCTGCTGTTTAGGAATTAAAATATCAGCAGGTAACTGCTGGGACTTCTGCCTGTTTCTCCACAACTTCTGTTTATCAGGTTATTTTGGAAACCTCTGCAAAGAAACACTGTTTACTTCCCCCTCTTCAGCCTCATTTTTCCCAGTTTCTGCTCATAGCAAGTGCTTTGGCAGCTCCATTTCCTTGGCAGCCTAATCAGATCCACTGGGAGTCATAAAGGAGGATTCAAGTGAGGTGAAGGGCAGAGAGTTCAGCTTCCCAAGTGGCTCCTCACAGGACCTGTAGAGGAATCTTCTACAGCCTGATCTTCTAGACTTGAGATGGATATAAATTCCAGGATCTGCTGACTTTTCAGTGTAACCTCTGGAATTTCCTTTCTCCACAGAGCAGGGGGGAGTGGCGGCTGTGAAGGAAGAGCCAGTATGCATGTGAATGGAAAGGGTTGGTTGTGCACATGGAGCATGTGATGGATTCAGGAATATCATAGAGGAAAAGAAAAAGTGTTAAAAGAGACATTCTGGCAGTAATGAGAACCAACCTGCTCACTGTGTCTGCTCTACCGCAGCAGAAGGTGACTCTGAGGAGCCTCACAGGCCAGCCCCTGATGTCACAAAATTCATGGACCAGTTTGGGCTGGAAGGAACCTTAAAGATCATTTAGTGCCAACCCCCTGCCATGGGCGGAGACACCTTCCCACTAGACCAGAAGGTTCAATGGGAAGAGCTCTGCTGTTTGGGATGAGCCTGACAAAGGGGCCCTGCTGCTCCTGTGGCTCCTACCAAGGCAGGATGGCTCTGGAGCAGTGAGCTCTTGTTTGTGGACAGCTATCCCAGATGGTTCCTTCCAACACGCACCTCTTGGGACACCTCAGGAAGATGGGAATGTGTGAAGGATGGCAAAGTTTCAGAGAGGGCCCCACTTCCCTCCAAACCACCAAAGGCCCAGCAATAAACCTGGGAAGTTACTCCACAAAGCTGGCCTCTCCCAGGCCTCTTGGTGGGATCAGCAGAGATGTCTCTCCTCCATCTCTGGCCACTCTCTCCTGGCTGATGGTGGCCAGCCCACAGAGGAGCAGATGGGAGAGAAGGAGGCAGAGCCTAAAAATAAAGCTCCTGGAAGCAGGATGCAGTATCTGTGCTGCTGCTGAACGGCTGTGCTGTCCTGCAGGGTGGCATGGATTCAGTGGATGTGTGGAAAGCTCGGAGCCCTTCCTGGTGGGATGCACCGGAACCGTGGCAGGAACCTGTGCTTCCCACATGCCATTCCACAGACTGGCTTCCTCCAGACTTGCTCCACCACCAGCACAGCTCCAAACTGGGCAGAGAAGCTGGAGCTAAGTGCCAGCTGTCTCCAAGAGCCTCCTGCCTCAATGCATGGCTGCTGTCAACATGGGCCAGGCCTTAGCCAAGAGCAGCATCTGCACGAGGGTGAGCCAAGCCAAGCTTTGCTGGCAGGGGGAAAGGCTGGCAAGAGCTACAGTCACTCTGGAGCTGCTCAAGGACAATCCCTGGGGAATGTGAAGAGCTATGACCAACCTCTTTAGATCAACTCACAGAATCAGGGATCACAGAATAGTTAAGATTGGAAGGGACCAGAGTGGGTCACTCTGCTCCAGGAGGGTCTTCCCATAGCACATGGATTGCATCCAGATGGTTCTGGAATGTCCCCAGTGAGGAGACCCTACACCCTCTCTGGGATCTGTTCAGCACTCAGTCACTGCACGGGAAATAAGTTCTTCCACATGTTCAGGTGGAACTTTCTGGGGTCAGTTCCTGCCTCTTCCTCTTGTCCCATTGCTGAGCACCACCTAGAAGAGCTTGGATCCAGCCTCTGGACACCTTCTCTTCTGATATTTACTCCAAACAATAAATTAGGACAAGGTCTTGCCCTTCTTGCCCCACAGGGTGAGCAGCCTTGTTCTGTGGCACTGTGGTAGATTCTGCAGGTGGATGAAAGCCTGTCTGTGCCACAAAATAAAATCCAGGGAAAGAACCCCTCCAGGAAGGTCAGTTCCAAATGCGAGGAATGTTTCCTCAGAGAGATTTTTGTAACATGAACACAAACCTGTATAAATACTATGAATAAATAAATGGGAAACAAACTTACAGTCTTCTTCCACTTCAGCTCTCCTGCCTTCCCTTCTCCTGGGGAATGGGTTGGGAAAACAGACCCCACAAAGCAGGCACCATTTGGATTGCTCAAGGCACTACCAGGAGGTGTTCAGATAGTAAGAGGTCGGGAATACCTGGAGCCAATTGGATGATGAAATGTAGCAAAATCCTGCATTCTGCCAGCACTCAAAACCCATGGGGTAAATCCCTGCCTGGAAGCAGCCTAGCTTGCCCAAAGCTCTGGAGGATGTGAACCAGGAGCTCACAGCTGGTTGGCCTGTGCCCAGTTCCAGGTAGAAGGTCAACATCCAGCTGGATGGTCTGTGTTTCCTTCAGTCCCAGAGGAAGTTTTGAGCAGGAGTAAAAGGTCAGGGGGAAAGAGAGGGGGACAACAAAGAATAGAAAAGAGAGTGTGACACACACCAACTCTTCCTTCCTTTCCATACTGCTCATCACCCTTCCATGTGTCCATCCACAAAGGTTGGAAGTACCTAAAGGGAGCTGATAAGAAGGAACTTTTCACAAGGGCCTAGAGTGACAGGACAAGGGGAATGTCCTTAAGCTGAAGGAGGGGAGGTTTTGATGGCATATTGGGAAGGAATTCTTCTCTTTGAGGGTGGGCAGGCCCTGGCACAGGGTGCCCAGAGCAGCTGTGGCTGCCCCTGGATCCCTGGAAGTGTCCAAGTCCAGGCTGGATGGGGCTTGGAGCAACCTGGGCTAGTGGAAGGTGTCCCTGCCCATGGCAGGGGATGGCACTGGATGGGCTTTAAGGTCCTTTCCAAACCAAACCATTCTGGGATTCCATGAAGTACCTTTTGCCAGTCACCTTCAGACAAATATCTTGGAGAACCAGCTCATCAAACATGTTTCAAGGAAATGGAAGGAAATGATCCCTGTGCCCATCACTTCCTCTTCAGCCCCTTCCTGTGGTCTTGCTCTGACTCCACTCAACAGCACAATGCTCTTTGCTGAAAGTGAGCTGCCAGTGGTTCTGGGAGGCCCCCACTGTTCTGGGCATGGATCATCCATCCCTCCGCTTGTCCACAGCCTGCCAAGCTGTGAGGAGTCCTGAAAAAACCATCCATTCCTGCTGCCTGCTTTGGGCTCAGCTTGTTGCTGATCACATTAACAAAAGCGATGACGCAGCACTTCCAGTGGATGCCAGGAAAACATTCCCTGTGTTGGAAGAACATGAGGCTTTTTGTGCTCTGTACTTGAAAATCAACCGAAATTTAGTTCTCCGTGATGAAATTTGCTGTTCTCTCAAAATCCAGTTCAGATTGGATTAAATACATGTATTTTTTTATTGCTGCTTCCTTACAGTGGTGTTTGTGAAGGTGCCTGCATTTCTGTTTTTTCCATAAGTGATGGGAGTTTCCATGAACTGTGGCAGATCTCTACAGCCCTTGAGGCCATCAGAGCCTATGAGACACTCAGGAAACCACCGAGTACCTCCTCCAGAACAGCTCTAATCCTTGCCACAGGAATTAGCAACCCCCAAATGTAAAACCAGTTTGCCAAACCCTCGGCACTGGGCACTAGAAGGGACTATCCCACCATATCCACCATGGTCTTTTGGAACTTCAAACTGCTGGTGTGGAGGTACCAGGCTCTCCATGTTAGAGGTGGTTTTAGCAGGAAAGTTCTGCTGTTGCTGCGCCTTCAGCTACAGGTTCAAAATTCCTGGCAGGGAAGTGGTGGAACACAAGAGGCTGTTGGATGCGGCTTGGAGCAAACTGGTTTAGTGGAAGGTGTCCCCTGCAGGGGGTTTGGAAATAACTGAGGTTGAATTTCCCTTCCAACCCAAACATCCAGGATGATCAAGCCACCATCTTAAGCATGCAGGGAGCAGGGAAGGTCATGGGGACTGGCAATTTGAGGTCTCCTCAATCTGGGAGGTACATAGAAAAGAAAGCAAAATTCCCAAAGTGATGATGGGCAAGAAAACCTCCTATCCCTGGAAGTGTACAGGGCCAGACTGGATGGGGCTTGGGATAGTGGAAGGTGTCCCTGCACATGGCAGGGGGTGGAACTGGATGATCCTTAAGGTCCCTTCCAAACCAAAACATTCCACGAGTATATGATTTTGTGATCTCTCCTACAATCAGAGATACACTAAATGACCATGCTGCTTCTTCCAGCCTGATTTTCCTTTTGAAAAAAACCCCAAAAACCCCAATGACAAAGACCATGATAAAAGGTATCAAGCCCCCTGAGCAGCCACCCTTGATCAGCAGAAGGGAAGGGGTTGATTCCCAGGCAGAGCCAACCTGTGGATCTCTTCCAGCTGCATCCCCAGTGTGCTCAGTATTCCAGTACCACCGGGCCCCTCTCCATCGCAGAATTCCTCTTCACGCCTCGCTGCCCCAGCTCAGTGAGTGAACCCTTCTCCTGCGGCAGCTGTGCAGGGTTTGCTGGAGCAGCTTTGGCAGCAGCTCCTTCCCTGTGCCTGCTAACAACACATCCCCCCCGGGGCGGGCAGCACGCTCCATTTCAGCCCTTCTCCAGCCCCGTCGCTAACGAAGCCCATCCAAAGCAAGGAGTAATTGTGTTTGCAGGTGACAGGGCTGGAAGTGCAGTGCTGGGAAACACATTCTTGGCAAGGAGTCCCGGTTCCGAGGTGAGGGAGGGCAGCCAATTGTGAAATCCCTGGCAAAAGTGTTTGTGTCAGAACAGTGCTGCTCTGCTCGGCCCAGCTGCTGCGGGAAATGCTGGAGGAGTGCGCCTGTGGGAATGCAGCAGAGCTGGGAAGGGCTGCAGTGGGATGGAGAACCGGCATCCAGGGCATGGCAAAGCATCCTGTGACAGCTTCACTTCCAGCACACCCCCAAGTGCTGCTGGAGCCACTGCTCTGCTGGAAAAATGGGGCTGAGCACAGCCTGCTTGAAGATTTGGGGATTTAGGAAGCCTGGCAGGAAGGTGGATAGTGGGTGGTGCCCGAGAAGGGCTGTTGTTGGGAGAAACTCCTGGATTCAAGTTCTGGGCTCCAACCCTGAGGTGTGTGCTGGTGTTAATCTGGTGCAACGATAAATAAAAGCTCCCAAATTCTGTTCTGGGATGCTGCAGTACTGGGAATGCACCACCTTTTTCAGGTGGTCAAAAACAATCAGGAATTTGGTGTCTGTCTCTTACCTCAGGAATATGCTCTTTTCACGGGAATACATTGCTGGGAGGGCATGAACACATTCCATGGGAGAGGCACAGACAGACCTCAGGAAAGGACAGGAGTGAGGAGCACAGGTAGAAGGTGCTCATGTTTCCATGAAAAAAAAAACCCTCTGGATGAAATTCCTCCACAGCCCAGATCAGAGCAGAGAGGATGCTGCAGACACTCCAGGCTTGGCTGCACTTCCATCTTGCATTTACCAACTTTTAACAGCACATGATGGTGCTGGGGCCAGAGGGGCACTTGGGGCAGAGATTCCATATGGGAAATACAGAGATTCACCCCTTGGAGTGCAGTGTTGAGCACCATGGCTGGAGGAGAGAGGGACATGTACCATTCCTTCCTTCCACATCTTCTATGCTGGTCTGAGAGATAATGTGTGGATGTGGATTCCCTGGGTTTATTCTTAATTGTGTCTCCCTGGTAATTCCCAGTTTGCATTTGAGTCAATGCCTGGTGTTTCACTCCAGTGGGGACTGAGGCTGCTCCTTCTTCCCTCCCCACATTGCAATTATTCATCTGTAGCATGCCACAAGTTGGGCTGGAGTGAGGGCAGGGATGTTGTAACCTCATCAAGGCAGGGATGTTGTCCTGTGGCCTTTCCAGAGTGTCCTGCACATTTATGGTACCAGAGAAGTAATAAATAATAATAGTGAGTCTTCCAGAAGTGCCCCTCAGTGAGGACACAGATCCCACTGGGAAAAGAAGCTTTCCCTTGGGGCATAACTCTTACACACGAGCTCGTTATTGCAGAACAATTCCCTTCAAGGCTCCATAGCCTGAACTTCATTAAAATGAATGTTCTGGCGGTGACTGATGAATTTAGAAAGCAAGAGCTGCACTGTGCTTGCAGCTAAACACGATGGAAATCCAGGGTCACTCCCTGGCCTCATTCACACCGGGCGAGAGTGGTTCCAACTGCAGAGCTGTGAAAATCCACACTGCCACAAGCACAGACTCCTCATCCACCTGGCAGGCACCATTTTGCCCTGAATTCTACCTAAACCAGCAGAGATTTGCAAGGATCTGAAGGCTGGGTTGGCACTGAGTGAAAGAAGGGATGTGATTAGAGGGGCAAAGAGGGTGTAACACAGCCATGTGAGGTCCTCCTGCCTCCTGACAGATCCATGGAGGAGGAAAAGGGAAACAGCCACTTTCTTTCCCATTTAGTTCCTATTAAACGTTGCACAAGTGAGCGTTAATGAGATTCCAGAGAGCAGACATCCCCAGGAAAAGGCTCTCATTTGATCATGGGGCCTGGCTGCTGAAGCTGACCTCAGAAAAACGAGGAATATTTTATTAATTGAGGTCTTCCACACTTGAAAAAAGCCTGACTTTCTGGCAAAGGAGACCTTGGATCCTCCCGCCTGCTTTTGTGAGGGGCAGCAATTAAAAGCACTTTGAGGAGAGGAACAGTGTTTTAAAGAGCTGCAGGGAGCTTGGGAGGGTGGAATGGGAGGAAATGGGGGAAGAAAGGGAGTGGCTGTGTCCATCAGCTCCCGAGGTGTCACACACCTCGAAATAGCAGAGCCGAGCAGGGATGCTCCTTGCTGGAGAAGGCAAGATCCCCTCTGGAGCACCAGGAGCCTCCGGAGGCAGCAGGATTTAGCAGCACTGAAAATGAGGTGTCGCAGGAAATGAGCCAGCAAGACACTGGTGTAGGACAAGGGAAGGCCAGCACAGGGTGTCCAGAGGTGTTTAAGTGCTAATTGTAATGCTGGTGATTACTTCCAGAGGCAAACCTCTGCTGTTAACATGGTCCTCCCTCTCCAGGATCCTTGTTCCTGCCTGCTTAGCAGGGCTGGCACTTCCAAAGGAGTTTGGCCCTCCACAGTCCGTGGTTTCAGAGGAGTTTGGGGCAGGTCCCAGAGCTGGGTGCCCAAAGCTCACTAGAAATCCAAGTCAGAGAGTCCAGCAGTGTGAAACTCTTCTTTACACATCCCCTGTGGGAGACCATAGCAAGGCCCCAGGAATGCAGCATCATCCTCTTTCCGTGTGTCCATTCCCAGCTCCACATCAAGAAAGATAGAAGAAAGGAATTTCTACAAGGAGTTGGGATGGCCCTGGCTCGGGTTGCCCAGAGCAGCTGTGGCTGCCCCTGGATCCCTGGAAGTGTTCAAAGCCAGGCTGGACAGGGCTTGGAGCAATGTGGGACAGTGGAAGGAGTCCCTGCCCATGGATGGAACGGGATGAGCTTTTCCAACACTAATGCAAATGAGTTGTTTTTAACTAAAGGGAGGTGCTAGTGAGGTCTACATGACTTTCAGGACCTCCCCTTGAGCTTTTTCTGGCAGCTGTGGGGAGGAGGGCAAGGCAGAACCTTGGCTAGAAAAGCAAACACAGGAATGGCGCAGTGGGAACACTGGGAACATTCCTAGGAAGAGGCTGGTACAGAGAAGGGAGGAGGCAGGAGGGAAAATTCAGCTTCCAGTAAAGGCAAATTCACAAAGAAGCTTTTCAGGATCAACAATAAATTGAGAGGGCACAACAAATCAGTGAAGGGCTGCTCTGGAGCCCAAGGAAGGGAGGGCAGGACTACCCACTGCCTGCAGCAGGTTCTCACAAACTGCTCCTGGAGACTCCAGCGTTCCCTGTGAATCAGTGCTGAGGAAACAGGCATGTCACAGCCATGCTTATCAGCCCAGACAATCCATACCCCTTTCCAAAGGGAAAAAAATCCTAATCCTCTCTCCTCCTTTCCCTATTAGCTGTGTGCAGAGTTCATAATCCCCAAGCTCTGATGGTGCTGGGGGGCCCCAAAAGTGGCGCTGCTGGGGATAAGGGATTCCTCCTCACCCCTTCTCAGAGGCCTTAAAAGAAGGGAAGAAAGGTGGGGAATGAGAGGAGGTGAAGGACAAATGAAAACCACAGCAAAACAAGCCTGTTTCAGTGTTCCCAGCAGCTGGAAGGAAGCAAGGCAGAGAAGTGAGCACTGGCTCTGCTCCAGTGTTGCATTCTCCCGAACCAGGAGCGTGTGGGACTGGCAGCAGTTTTCCAGCCTAACCTTCTGCCACAGCAAACACTGTGAGGTGGAACAATCCCTTCTGAAGGTGATTAATGGCAGCGAGCTCCTGGGGGGAACTCAGCTGTGGCACGGGCTGTCAGGGGCAATGGAGGGAGCGGTATTTACCTTCCAACGGATCGCAGATGATTTCCCTCTTTTCTCTGGGCTGTTGTTCATAAATGGGTGTCTGGGAGTGACAGGAATCCTGGCCAAACACATTGTCACTGCCACTCAGAGGCTGGGCTTTGCTTAAAAGCAGATAGAAGGATCAGGAGGGGGCTCCTGCCTGCCCTAAGTTCTGATTTGCATCAAAACAATACTGAATATGGGACTCTCTGAAGCTCAGCACTGGGAGGACCAGCAGAGGATTCCTGCCTCTCAAAAAGTTAATATTTGGATTGACAGAAGAGATCTGTGATGAGTGTGTGACTTTTGGAAGCCCATTGCTGGGAGGTATTGGTCTCACTAGGGCTGGCTGGGAGGGAAGTTGGATCTTGGAAACAGAGCCAAGTCTCCCATCACACCCTGGAAAGTCCAAATGAGCTCAAGTTCTCTCTCAGGGCTGTCTCAGCCCTGCCTTGCTGAGGGGACAACAAACAAAAAACCCATCCTGATTCTGGACTGAACCATATGGTGTCCAAATCTGCATTTCCCTGTTCTCTTTTCAGCCATTTCCATGCTTTCTGACCTATCTAAAGACTCTATAAAGAGTCTTTAAAGAGTCTTTAAAGAGTCTTTATAGAGCCTTCCAAAGCATTGCTGTCACAGGAGTCACACCCAGTTCCTAAACTCCTGAGGGTCTGAACCATCCCACTCCCCCCCGCACTGCCCTTTTCCACTGGCATCTCTCTGCCTTTCCTGTCCAAGCCCCAAAGGGGTCTTTTTCCCCAGGAAAGGCTCTTTCATCCCTAAACTCACGGTGCCTTGCAGTCCAAGCAGCCTGGAAAGGTGATGACATTGGATGCAGCCCAGCAGAAACATGGATGGACGTCCAAAGAGCAACAAACCTTGTGGCAAAATAACCTATTAAACTCCAGCCAAGAGGATTTGCACAAAAATATCCTTGGAGAACCCTGATGAAGACTCTGAGGTGAAGGGTTGGCTTTGTTTTGCTCTGGGGGCTGAGAGCAAGTCCAGGAGCTGAGTGCAGGGGAGGGAAGTGGAATGGAAGGAGGGAGGCTATGAAAAATCAAGGAATCATTATCCACAAAGCTTCAAAAGCCCAGATAATGCCTTGGTTCCTCCTCCACCCCATGCCCTGTTTTTCCACAGATTCCCCTCCACCCAGCACAACCTTGCTGTGCACTGTGATTATTTCTGGCCCTTTCCCACTGGTTTGTGCCATTATTTCCATATCACTTTGTTGGGACTGCAATTAGAGCCAGTCCAGCCCTGTAATGGCCCCTATCATCCCTGGAGGAGGGAGAAGTGCAAGCAGCTTTTCCAGCTCCATGTTTCTGCAGCTCCAGTTCCTCTGGCTGACCCTGGAGGTACAGACACTTTCTCCTTGCTAATCCTGCTGAAGGTCAGGCAGGAGCATGGAATAGCCCAGAGGCTGGAGGGAAACTCACAGGAGAGTGATTGCAGCTCCTGGGAAAGGTGAGAGGCAGGGCTGTTGGGCCAATACGTGTGGCAAGGGCAGGGGATTGATTTAAGCAGGGAAAAAGATGGGGGGAGAAAAGGAAGATCTTTTTACTCCTTTCATTGAGCTGTTCGACCAAGCAAGATCCAGAAATTCTGAGGATATCAACCCCCAGCAATTGGTTTTCTCTCCCAGAGCTCCTTTAACATCTGCTATGTGCTGCCCAACCAAGCAGGAAAACTTCAGACCTTCCCCTTTGCTTCTTGCTCAGTCTAGGCAGAGGAAAGAGAGGAACACTGCTGGTAGTGACAGCCTTTAAAACTCTCCATCTTTGGATGGAGAACACGGAGCAGATGGATGCTCTGCCCTCCCCACCAGCTCCCAGCAGCCTGGGTGCTCTGCCATGAGCCAGGGGAGGGGCTGACTCCTACTGGGATGGTATCTAAGGAAGGAAAATGCTGGTGGTGGAGGAAAAGCAATGACCTGTGGGGCTCACAGGCCACAGGGTACCCCAAGGAAAAGGTTGGATAAGTGGGAACAATACTGTGGGGATTCAGTGCCAGAAAGGGGCCTCTGGAATTGCAAGGACAGGACAAGGGAATACAAGGAGTGACAGAAAGACAGTACATTTAAATGGATGTTGGGAAGAAATCCTTCCCTGGGAGGGTGGCCAGGCCCTGGCACAGGTTGCCCAGAGCAACTGTGGCTGCCCCTAGATCCCTGGAAATGTCCAAGGCCAGGTTGGATGGGGTTTGGAGCAACCTGGGATAGTGGAAGTTGTCCCTACCCATGGCAGGGGGAGGAACAAGGTGACTTAAGGTCCCCTCCACCTCATTTCATGATTCCATGACAACTCTGGGAGAATATTTGCTGGAAGGAAAATGGTTGGGTTCATCTGCACTGGGGTGTCCCTGTAATCATCTACACAAGCAAACGTTCTTGGCAAACATGAGAACATCCAAGAGCAGGGACATTCCTGGGCCTGCAGCCTTATAAAGTCCCAGTTCACTTCCAGCACAAGCCCTGGTACAAGCACAGCACATGCTTTGAATTACCCATGTGGTTGAGCACCAAGCAGAAGGAAAATCCATCCCAATCCCTGGTGTGGAGAATAAGGGCCCTAAGGTCCACCTGAGACCCTTCCCTTGGCCCTGAAATTCCTGGATACAGCAGGAGGAGGCTTTGTGCTGGTGTGTAGAAGAGCTGTGGGGACTATCAGGGACCCTTCTTGAAGCAGTCAGAGGTGTCCTGGGGTTGCTCAGGGGTGGGGGGAGAGACCCTTCCCACCTCAGGGTCCAGAGAGAGGGAATTTTTTAACTTTGGCCTGAAAATGTAGGTTTGCTGCAGAAAGTCCTCATTTTAATATGTAGATTTCCCAAAGCCCATGTGGCAAAGATGAGGGAGAGGCAGACTGGGGAATGCTGGAGGGATAATGGGAAAGTCAGACTCCAGCCCCTTCTGAATCCCAGCCTGAGGCATGGGAAGATGCAGTCACTTCTCTCAGCCTCATCTGCCTTCTCCACACAATTAAATGTTGAGGGACAGGGGGGAGGAGGATGAGGAAAGTTCCTGACCCGTGGGGTGGAAGGCACAGCACTGATGTGGGATCCTTCACACTCAAGCCTGGTTCCAAGTTAAACAATCAGCTGGAGCCTCCACACAGCTTCTCCAGGCTGGGGCTTTCCCTGAGGTGCTTTTCCACCTCCTGTTTTATGTGAAAGCTTTTGCAAGCCCTGCTAATCCAACACAGAGGAAATGCCAAAGCTGTGAGGTGTTTTGCAGACCCCAAATCCTGTTCCTCACCCAGTCCAACCTCCAAGACAACCTAGATTGATCCTCAGGATCCCCCTGAGCTGTGCCATGTGTTGCCTTCGTGCATGGACTGCAGTTCTGTGCCCCAGAGCATCCACACCAGCCTAAATTAGTCCAAGATTAATTCAGCAGCACACTGGAGAAATGAAAACCTCTCAGTCCAGTCTGGGCCCTGAGTACAGCCTGGTTTTCCACTGTCCATCACCTCACCATCTCTGAGTCACACATTTCCCTCTCCGAACCAAAGGCAGACTTGGGAACTCAAGGCAGACTTGGGAAGGCACTCCCAGGGGATGGAGGGGTGTCATTTCTAATTCCAGGGGAGGTGACTTTTGGGAAGGAGGAGGAAGTGCAGAAGAGAATGATGGCGGCAGCTCCATCCCCTCTGCTTGTTGCCATGGCAACAGTGCGGGTACCAGCCCAGGGGTGCACACACCTTTCCAGGCTGCCTTCCAAACCTGGGAGCAGGGCTTGGAAATGGAGCCTTTGCATTCCCTGAGCTCTTTAGCATTCCCCTGGAGCAGGTCATTGTCTCTCGTGTCAGGTAGGAGCCCTTTCCTTCCCCCTCCCATTCTGCCAGTCGAGCTCAATCTGGAGATAAAGTTCCTCTGACAGAGCCTCAGGGAAGGAGCTTGTCCTCAGCCATTCCCACCGACTCTGCCAAGGTGAGAAGGTTGTTGTCCTCCAGCAGCCAGAGGATTAGGAGCAGGATGGAGCACAGGGAGCTGTGGATTAATGCCTTCGCTTTCCAAGGTCAAATGAGGAGTTTTGAGGCTGAGGTTTCGTTTGGTGCCTCCTCCGGATGCACAAAGCTGGAGCACCCACTCCAGGGGATGGTATTTCTGTAGATCTTTGATCCATGCAAGTCACTAAATTCCCGTGGTCCCCCTCTGCAGCTCCTCACAGCTCTTGCAGCAGCACTGGGTGCTACAATGGGACAAACCCAAGGGGCTGGAAAGGGGAAAAAATTTTCCTGGAGAAGGAAGGAAAATCTGCAGATAAACAAATTCTCCCTCTTCTGGTTTCAGTTAACTCGCTGCAAGTGAGCAGCACACTTTAGGGGTTATTTGTGGTTATATTTTCCAGTTTGTCTAAATAAATAGCTTGGTTTTCAAAACATAAACATGTGAAGTGGCAGGAAGTTTTGGCTTTCTCCATGTTTGTTTAGCAGCACAGCTCCTGCTGCCGTGAAAACAGAAACTCCATCTACTTCTGTTTGCTGGGAAAAGACAAAGTGCTTTCAACAGGGATAAAAAGAAGCAATCTTTTACCCCAGGAAGGGTAAAAAGGAGTCATGAAAGGGAATAAATGAAGCTTTTCTGCTGATCATGGAATCATGTAATGGTTAAGGTTGGAAAAGACCTCCAGGATCACTGAGTCCAGGATCATTGACCAATGCCCAGCTTGTTACCCAGACACATCCAGTTATTCCTTGCACACCTCCAGGGATGGGGACTCCACCACCTCCCTGGGCAGCCCCTTCCGAGGCCTGGCCACCCTTTCCATGAGGAAATTCCTCCTGATGTCCAGCCTGCGCCTTCCCTGGCACAGCTTGAGGCCATTTCCTCTCACCCTGTCCCTATTCCATGGGAGCAGAGCCTGACCATCCCCCGCTGCCCCCTCCTATCAGGGAGCTGTGCAGAGCCAGAAGGTTCCCCCTGAGCCTCCTGATGCTACAAAATACCACTGGCAGCTTCTAATTGCTCACAGCCTAATTGCTCCTAATCCTAACCCACCCTGTGTCCAGACCCAGAGAGATGTAGGGATCCATCGGAGCAGGGACAGATCCAGAGAACATTGGCATCCAGCAGAAAAGCCTGAGTGAGTGATTCAAAGAAGTTTTGTGATGTTTATGGAGTAAAGGGGGGCTTTGATGACTGTCCATAGCCCATTCCCATGGGGGATTTTCGCACCAGGTGGATGTAGGGAATGGTTCTTCTCAGAGAATAATTGAACCTGATCTATTAACCAGGAATTCTATTCCACCATCACTGCACTGAAAGGTAAGTGGAGCTTTGCTCCCATTCCTGGAGGATGGGGTTTAGACACAAACAAACCATTGTGTGTCCCACTCGCTGACATCCCCTGGAAGAGCATCCCAAAACCAGGGCCCAGAGCTGGGAGGATGCTAAACTCCAATCTTATTACAGCTGGAAACTCTGACCTGGTTAAAGTCAACTAAAGGTATTTTTTCAGAATTTAAAGCTGCATTTTTTTCTCAAGTCTGCCTCAAATCTCAGCCTAAACCTTTTCTCTTTTTCTTTTTTCTTTTTTTTTCTTTTCCTACTATAAAGACTCTTGTATTTTGTTAGACCAGTTTCAGCACTTTTTCCTGACTGAGAGAGGAAAGAAAGAACATAATCTGGATTTATTGGCTGTCGGGTGGGATTTATATTCAAATTGCTCTTTCTCCCTGTGGTGTCCCCACAATTCCCATTGCAGGCAAGCTGAGATCCTGTGTTTTTCTGGTACCACCCCTACGTGTGGTTTTTCTGGTACCACCACAAACCCTCTCCCTTAGACCTGAATCACAGCATGGGGTTTTCCTCCAAACTGGAACTTTGGGAAGGGCCATTCCCATGTTTCAGCTCTGGGACTCACATTCCAATGAAGCTGACCTGGACTCACTGGGGACTCTTTCTGCTTTCTCCCCACAGGACACAAACACCCTCAGGGGAATTCAAGTGGAGTTTAGGGACCAGGAGCATCCCACGAATGTCCGAAAGGATTTTGGGGCTGGCCAACACTGTGGTCATTTCCTGCCTATACCCCTTGATCTCCCACAGAGGAATTTTCTGTCCAAACTAAGTGAAGAGGAAGAGCACCCACCATTCCTGTCTGTCTTCACTGGGGAAGGGGAGATGCAGATTTAGTGCCTCCCTCAGACTGAGCTGTCTTCTGCTTCCCTGAGGATGCCCAAACACAGATGAATTTTGGATGAAGCTGCTGGGAAAGAGAGGGATCATGGCTCAGTCTCCAGGCTGCAGGCAGGGAAGTGTGGAGTGATAAAGTCACCGTAATTAGAGGAGGGAGAAGGAAAAGTTTCCCCATTGTGACTCCATGGCTTAGGAGCACTCAGGAAAAAAAAAAAATTCTGACTGTTTCTAAACTGGATAACAAGCATTTCACAAAATCCATGGAATAAAACAAAGCAAATGTCCCTGGAATGGGAATTACAGCCCAGGATCTCTTCTCTCCCAGATCCTCTACCTCAGTCCCTCCAGGCAGCAGAGGACAGAGAGAACCCCAGGCTGGGTCTGTGCACAGAGAGCCTTCTCAGACTCTCGATCCTCAAAGAACCGAAGTTCCTCTCTGTACCTTTGTGCAAATAATAAATATTTGCACAGACACGCTTGGAATGATCCCTGCATGGAAAGAGCAGCCGTTTGTGGCTCCTTTATTGCCGCTGCTCAGCTGGGTGGAACCAGGGCTCACCGAGCACTGACACAACTCAGCAGCTCCTGAAAACACTGGGAATTTACACCTGGGGCCCTCAGTCACTCCTGGAGAGGGGGTTATTTTCACAGAATGATGGAGCTACCAGCAGCAGGAATAGCAGTGATTGATGATGATGATAATGATGATGGTGATGTCTTCATTTTGTATAATTCCATCCATCCAAACAATCCCAGGCACTGAACAGATCTTAATCTGCACAGGGAACACTCCCACCACTACAGGTAACTATCAGAGCTGTGACAAGTCCTGATAAAGGAAAGGTAGGATTTTTAAGCAGGAACACAGTATTTTTCAATAATGACCCCATTTTTTCTGTACTGGGAGAGAAAAACAACTGGAACAGCTTTTTGTGGCTCTCCACTTTCCCTCTGCTCCTGGGTTCCAGCCCATTTACTCTGGGCTTTACAGACAAGGAAATGATACCTCCTGTTCTTTTTGGACGTCCATCAGAGCTCTCCTGAACAGAATTTGGAATATCATATTGCCTGGGGAATACTGCCTTTTTAATCTCCAGTATCTGGGAGAACATTTGACATTCCAGGGACATACTAGACCGGTGTAGAAAGAGGTGATCCCTCCTCAGCTCTGCTTGTTGAGAAACTTTCAAAGAAAAAAAAAAACCTGTGGGCCTCCCAAAAATCCAGATTTCTCTAAATGCTGCCTGCTCTGACAGCCCTTGGAAGGCAAAGAATCACAGAATTAGGGAATCAAGATCTCCAAGATCATCAAATCCAACATGCAACCGAATATCCCCATGACCACAAGACCATGTCAGCAAATGCCACGTTATCTCATTTCTGAATACTTCAGAAGATCCAAGGATGTGAAGCTCAGGGGCTGCAGGAGATCCCAACTACAGTGTCCACCTCCCCACATCCTGACCCCAGGAATGACCTGCTGGAACAACACTGGATTTTGGGGTGTTGCGTAGAGTTTAATCTTGAGGATAGGGTTCTCTTCAGGAGAGAAACCAGCTCCACATTGAGACAGGGTAATGTGAGAAAGGCTCTGGGAATCTGCTTTCCATTTTCTGCACTGCCATTCCTGGAAGGCTCAAGACTCCAAAATATTCTCCTCACCTTAGGATGACTTGTGCCTCACCACTGATGAAAGCTGTCCAGGAGCTGAGTCTCTGAGCACCTCTGCAGGATTTCCAGTGACCACATCCAGGAGACAGACCAGCTCCCAGGAGAAAGAAATCCCAGGAATAACAGAAGCCCTGCAATGTCTTTATTTAACACTGCTGGGCCACGGTGCCAGAAAAAAATGTGGGATCCACACATGAGTGATGGAGATGCATTTGGGTTTGGAGAAGGAAAGATCTGCCTTCCATCTGCTGGAAGACATCTGTCCACCCCTCAGTGGAAGCTGTGGCAGGAATATCTAGTTCTAGACAACCAGCCCTGCCAGTTCCTGACATCTGCTCCCACCTACCTGCCATTCCCGGAGCATTGGGAAGAGCTGCTCCTCTTCCCAGCCAGGGAAAAGAGCAGCAGCAAAACTGTGAGAGCAGCAGCAGCAACCTTGCAGCAATGATGGCTCCGTTTCTCTAGGTGGAATTGGGAGGGTGAGTAAGAGTGAGAGCAGCTATCAGCTGCTCAGTGTGAGCAGCTGGGCTAATGACGTGTCCTAGCGAAATTCCAACATTTTTGTATTTATGGACCAATGCAAATGGCAAATGCAGCCCTTGCATTTGCTCTAACTCTAGGGCCAGATCTGCTTTCTTGTGTCCAGCATCCCAACCACCAGCATGAGCTCTGAGAAGTTCCTCAGTGGCAGGAACAAATCTGTGGCTGCTGCAGCTGCCTGGGGTGCGTTCCTGCCCCAAACATTGATTAGAGATTAAGTGCTGCTTATCACAATTCTTGGGACCTGCCTGGTGACAGCAGGAGGAAGGCACCAAGAGCCCATGGGGGGTTTGTGTCCTATTCTGGGAACAAACCCTTCTGGGAAGGCAAAGTGCTGCTACTCAGATTCCTGCTGCTTCCTCCTTCGTAAGGGAACAACCTGTTAGTGCTTCCTCCCAGGAGCAGTGCTGGAAACACAGGGAGAACCCTTGCACAATGAGTATTTTCCATGGATGCACTTGCTGAGTCTTTTCCAAGCTGTCTCAAAGGGAGGAGGGACAAGTCTTGCTCTCTGAGTGGCTGCCAGCTTCCAGCCTCTCTGGCAGGCTGGGAAGCAGAGCCCCAGAACCTCCTGAAAATTCAGCCCCATCAGGCCATGAGCAAACATCCCTACCCAGAATGCAAACCTTGAGATATCCAACTGCTGGGGCCAAACTCCAGCAGGTCATTTGGGAATGATGCCCACCAAATCCCAGTGATGCTGCCTGTGCCTGCCCATATTTTGGACAGAGTTTGTGAAAACATGCATTATACAGCAGGTGTAACACACCTAAGGAGACACTGGAGTTCCTGTGTTGATTTGAATTCTCCCAGCCACATAGCCGTTGCCATAAATTCCTGTGACCGAGGGAATCTGTATTTCAAAACACACATTAGAAAAAATATAATTGAAATGGAGAGACCGAGATAAATTTGTGTTATCAGGTGCAGTTACCAAGGCAGTAAATCATTGTCACAGCATAAGCTCTTATCCATATTTCCATATTAACACCAAACTTGGACTCAGGGCTGGCGCTGCTGCACAGAAAAGGGATCAGCACGTCCTGATGCTGTCTGGAGCTGGTGGCTGTCACCAGGGAGTGAGCAGAGCCAGCGCTGTGTCCTCATCCCACCGGGATTTGTCCCCAGGCTGGAGCTGCCCCGTGGCACTGGAGGAGTGAATGCCCCAAGCTGTTCCTGTCCCAGGACACCCTCGCAGCTCATCCATGGGAAAGCTCTGCTGACACCTGGTTGTGGCTCAGGGTGAGCTGATGACCTTGATGGCAGCCTCAGCCTGCCAAGGGGACAGACAAAGAGCAGCGAGGCTCCAACCTCAAATCTCTAAGCAATCCCAAAAGTTTGGCACAAAACTGAAACCTAAGGATCTGTGCTGGCTGCACTCACAGGGGAAAAGGCAAATCCCTAATCTGTGTGCCCTGGAACTGTGCTACTGATGCCTTCAAACCCTCCAAACCTCCCTCCTCACAAATACTGTCCCCCCTTGTAATCCCTGTCACAGATTGTCCCCAGCACCTTCCAGAGGATCCCAGTGATCAGCAAACCCTCTGCCACTCCCCAGACCCCCTCCTAAAAATTCTGCATTTCTCAGAGGGACCAGCCAGGCCTTCCATGACTGCCCTCCTTGCAGTCCCAACCCAAAAAAGACCAAACTGAGCTCTCTGCCTATGTGGGAATCCATTACAAATACCAATAAATGGAGCCAACATTTGGTTCCACTTGAGATAATGCTTTGGCCGCAGCTGTGCCTCTTTACAGGCAAGATATAAAACCTTGGTGAAGGCTCCCTAATAAACACCCTCATCTTTAAAGGACTTAAAACCTCACAAAAAAAAAGCTGTGTTAGTTACCAACCTGATTGATACTTATTAAAGCAAAGCTGAGATAATTCTTCCCTAAAATAAGTTGCCACTAGGAATGCACTGATGGAGCTCGGTCAGTGTTGTCATTTTCCCTTTTATTCCCTTGCTTTTTCTGGAAGAGGAGAACACACACATTTCAACAGAGAGAATGCTGTAAAATGAAGAGGTAATTTTTGGGCAAACTGTCAAGATTTCATTCCAAACCCTAAATCTTCTTGTTGAAATCCAATGGTTTTCCGGTAAAACCTGTTGGCTCCTGACAGGGATTTTTTTTTTTTTTTTGTGCTACTGGGTCAGCACTTTCCTTGCATAATGTACAAGCAAATGACTGTTCTCTGCCCACATTCCAATGCCTTGGGAGGGAGGGGATGCAGTCACAGCCTCCATGCTTCCCATGCAGAGCCTGTCCCTGCTGAACAGAGGAGAGGAATAGTGAAGGCACCAGCATAAAAGTCATCATAAAAAAATGACAACGGCTGTTCCTGCCCCTGTGTGCTGAAAATTCCACTACCCAGCCATTATTCCATCGCATCCTGGTAAATCTGAAGTGCCAATCTATTCCTAGAGCAACTCTGGCCTGAGCTGAGACAACCCCTATGATTAGTTTTATTCTGCCTAAACCCAGAAGAAATTGCAGGGGGTGATCCCGCTGGACGAGCTCTTTCCATTACCTTCAGTCATCTCCATAAAATACATGAGGAGACTGCAGGAAGAGCTTTTTCTTGTCTGCAGTTTCCTCCTGAGGTGAGGGGTATTGGAGGGGCAACTCCCATCTCTGTTCTCTGGGACAGGACCCCAGGAATGGCTGGGGCTGTGTCAGGACAGTTTAGGTAGGAGATCAGGGAAAGGTTCTTCCCTCAGAGGGTGATGGGGCACTGGAACAGCTCCCCAGGGAATGGGCACAGCCCCGAGGCTGCCAGAGCTCCAGGAGAGTTTGGACTATGTGCTCAGGGATGCACAGGGTGGGATTGTTAGGGTGTCTGTGCAGAGCCAGGAGATGGACTGTATGATCCCTTGCAGCTGAGGAGATTCCACGATTCTGTGATTCCATGATTTGAGCTTGAACCTGGCATGATTTAAACATGATTTTTCATACTGAAAGTCAAATATTCATCCAAGGTGGGGAGGGAAGACCTCTGGAGAAACCGCAACTCCCTTCCAAGCTAAACCAGGGTAGGAGATGGGATAAACTTGGAATTTCTCTTTCATTTTCCAGGGGATAGCAGAAAACACTCAAGACCTGTTGGAACTCCTCGCAGCAGAACAAACACATGGTAGGAGGTTATTTATTTTTGATGGGTTGGATGAGGTCCAGAAGTTCCATCTGTTCTCTTACACCTCCTCATACTGAAGCCAACCCACCCGTTGTCCCCTTCCCTTTCCTTGGACACTTGGAAAATTTATTCCCCTATTTCCTGCCTGAGCAGAAAAAGCAAAAAAGAAACTTGCTGATTGATTTGAGTCTCGGAAAGTCCCTGTCATCTTGTTTGATGACTTCATTGCAGAAATGAAATAGGCAAGGGAAAAGCAATGTTTTCAAAACAATTTGGAGCAAGAAGAGGAAGGTGGTAGGAGGGGAGCCACGGGAAGTTGATGGCCTTTATTCCTCAATTCCCATGTTGTGCCTGGCTTGCTGCAGGCTATGGAGAGAAAGCAAAATTGTTATGATTCTTATTAGCTTTTATTTTATAAAGCCTGGCCCACGTTCTGTAGGGGTTTCCAGCTGGAGCTGCCAATCAGAGGCACGGCTGGCGCCTGCCTGGCCACCTCACCTTCCCACTGCTGTCCCTCCTGTCTGCAGGGAAGGGGACTTGTGTGGTGCTGCCAGTCACCAGCCAGGTGGCCGCAGAGGGGACCCCAGGTGTGTGGCTGCAGCATGGCCCTTTGTCCCTGCTGGTGGGACACGTCTGACACGCTCTGGAGCACATCACTCAGCCAGCTCTGGGAACAAAGAGAGAATTCCCGGCCCTGCTCCCGGCACAACAGCCGGCTCCCAGAGCAAACATCAAGGGAACGACAGCTCCAAGGGACACCAGGCAGCAGCAGCCGTGGCCAAGGCTGTTCCACAGCCCTTTGGCTTCAGGAAGGGGAAACAGGACCTCCTGGATTCTCCCAGCTCTGCTGGGTGTTTGTGTCCAGCAGCTTTCTGTCCTGCCAGAGAGGGTTTCAGCTGGGAGAACAGAAAGCTCTGGGAATACCTCAGAGCCCCTTCCAGTGGCTCAAGGGGCTCCAGGAGAGCTGGGGAGGGATGTCAGACAAAGCTCTGGAAGAACACAACAAGTGGAATAGCTTCAAACTGCCAGAGGACAAGGTTAGGTGGGATATTGTGATGGAATTCCTGGCTGTGAGGGTGGTGAGGCCCTGGCACAGGGTGCCCAGAGAAGCTGCAGCTGCCCCTGGATCCCTGGAAGCGTCCAAGGTCAGGTTAGACAGGGCTTGGAGCAACCTGTGGTAGTGGAAGGTGTCCCTGCCATGGCAGGGGGTGAGACTAGATGATTTTCAAGATCCCTTCCAATCCAAGCCATTCTGGGATTTTAAAAGCAGGGTGGGCTCACCCAGAGCACCTGGAGTATTCCCCTGCTGGCATTGGCAGTGTCTGTGCTCAGCCTTTCCTCAGTGTCTGACTTTCCAGCTGCTCCACACACCGGAGTGACAATTCCTGAGTGCTCTCACAGGTGGTTTGGGGGGGAGGATAACAAATCTAACAGGCTCCATTGTTTATTTCTTGTGTTGGCACAGCAGGAGGCAGCAAATAAACCAGAGCACCGTGGTGGAAGGGGCTGTGTCCTCCTAGAACACTGGCTCCAATGAATTTGCAGCCTAAGTGGGTGAGACAGACTGGGTGGGAGAGGGAACAATGGCCAGAAAAGAGCTGGCTTTGTTCAGCCCTGATCTCCAGGCAGGCAGTGATTGGCTTCCTCAAGGGATACAGGCAAGATTTGCACTGAAAGGAGATTCCCGGTTGTGGGGTGGGCAGCAGCTCTGTGTCCTCCTCCAAGGAGCTATTCCCAGGAGTGTGGCTTTTGTGATGCCACAGGCACAGTTCACAGTGGAAGGCACAGCCTTGGGAGCACTGGGAATGGGGGTTTACCCCTGCCATTGGTGGGACCCAATGCTGCTTAAACCAAGGATTGTTGTTCCTGACAATCTGCTCTTCCTCCCCTCCAGGTCATTCCAGAGAGTTGGCACACAGCCCAGATTCCTGCACGGGACTTGCACACCCCACTGCCATAGGGAAATAGTCCTTATCCTAACCTAAACAGAGAGAAACTCAGCGGGAGCCATGAATCTGCCAATGCTCCACTTGCTTTTTCAGGATTAAAAAAATCTTGAGAGGACACATTTCTTAGTAATCATTTCTGTGCAGGAGATAGGAGGCAGATTATGCTAATTGCCAGCAGAAGCGTAATGCTCAGCAAATCCCAACAAATTCCAATATGCTCCCAGACACATTCCATTAGCTCACGTGTTTATTTGGGGGGGATGCTGACAAAAGAGGGAATTCATTTTTTAGAGCAGAATTCTTGGATTTTGACTCTAAACACGGCAGGAAGCGAACAGACAACCTGCACGGATTGGATTTCCTTCCAGTGAAGGAAATGCAGTGAGATTCCTCAGAACAATTCCTATTCTGTGGCTCAGAGAGGGGAGAGGGGGGAGCCTGAGGAAAAGGAGATGTTTGGGGGTTGTTAGAGAAAGCTGAGCCCAGAAGATCAATAGCAGCACATTTCTGAGCAATGGCACCACAAGAGGCATCACTCCCCACAGGAACTGTGCCCAGAGGGCTGGAACACAGGGAATGTGTGCTGTGCCTCCCAGGAAAACTGCACCTCCCACAGGGAGGTCAGACCCACTGCAAAGGGGTCACACATGATGGGGCTTGCTTCCAGCAGTTCCTCTGTGATAGGAAGGCCAGTCCCGACGGCTGGGATCAGGAATCACCACAGCTGATATGCCCTTCTCCCAGGGAGGGAAAGACTCCTTGGTGTGTCCCTGACGAGTCCCAGAGCTGCTGGTTTAGGTGGGAGAGAGTGTTCAGGCATTTTACAGGAATGTTGAGAAAACCCCCCAAGATCTGTGAGCTCAGCACTTCTTTGTTCACCGCTGAAGCACAGCCCCAGGTGCCACACCCACGAGTTTGCTGAAAGCTTCACAGAATCCTTTGAGTTTCACAGCTTCCACAGAATGTTCTGAGTGGGAAGGGTCCCACCAGGACCACCAAGTCCTTCAGGGAATGCCCTGTTCTGGGGTCAAACCCACAGCCTTGGTGTTATTAGCTCCATGCTTGCCTCCACCGCTGCGCTGGGCGCAATATCTGACCACTCTTTTAGGGAAGAAATTTTCCTTGCTATTCAGCCTGGCCCTCCCCTGGCACAGCTTGAGGTTGTTTCCTCCCATCCTGTCCGTGTTCCCTGGGAGCAGAGCTGCACCCTCTTGTTGGGGAGTTGTGGAGAGTGAGAAGGTTCCTCCTGAGCCTCCTTTTCTTTGGAGTTCTGAGCATCCCAGCTCTTACCCCTAAATCCCAAGCACAGAATCTCCTGCCCCAGCACTGAGATCCACCCCCAGCAGTGACCCCCGGGTGCTGAGACACACATGAGGCCTTTCTGCACCCTGGCTGTGACACCAGAGCCCTGCAGCCTAATCCAGCAGCACTGGGGAGATGAGAGATCTGGTTACAATGTGCTTGTGTCGGAGGCCCAGATGCAGGGAAATGCAACGTTAACCAAGGATGAAATGCCACCATCACACTCTGCTCTTTCCCACTGTTATCTGCTGCAGTCACACTGGGACTGATGCTCTCATCTTTCAGTGGAATGTGTCTGCCTGATTGCTGATCTGCCTCTCAAGCATCACCAAACCAATGAAAGCCCCCCCAGTGCAGCCCCCAAGGCTGGGTTTGCTCACCATACAGGTAGCACAAACTCAGATTTCAGTGGATTGGTGATGCTTCAGTTCCAACAGATTGGAGAGGTATGACTCTGCTTCATATTCAGAGTCATGGAACCCCAGAATAGTCTGGGTTGGAAAGGAGCTTAAAGTCCATCTCATCCCACCCCCTGCCATGGGCATGGACACCTTCCACTATCCCAGGTTGCTCCAAGCCCCATCCCACCCGGCCTGGGACACTTCCAGGGATCCAGGGGCAGCCACAGCTTCTCTGGGCAACTTGTGCCAGGGCCTCACCACCCTCACAGGGTAGAATTTTTAGCTCAGACAATTTATGTTTCTGCTCAGGATTCCCAGCTCAGAGCCTCAGCTGCCAGCACTGAGTCTCCTCTTTTTTATTAAATAATTACTGAACCTTCAGACTCCCTGAACAGCTCTCCCCTGTGCCCTGTGTGATCAGCTGTAGGCTGCTGTGTTGGCTCCACCATGGATAGAAACTCTGAAAATAATGCACACCAACACCTCGTACAGGCAGCTGCAGAGAGCATTTTCAAGGCATTTCTTTCCAGAGGGAGAGATCCATTTCCTTTCTCATTACCTGGCTCTGTGTAGAGACACTGGGCTCTGCATCCACAAACAGACCCCCGCTCCTGCTTCCAGCATGTCCAAGTTGCTGTTTGGGAAAGGCCACAGGTGGGTGTTTACAATCACAATACCACACACTCCTAACAGGACAAGATTGGGAGTCCTTGGAGGATTGCACAGCATAAAAACTTACAGGATAGAAACTGATCCAGAAAACAGAGAGATAAAAAGGATGGTGACCTCCTGATGCCATTACTGCCACCAGGAACGTGTGGTCATGAGCTGAGGGCCTGGGAAGATGCCTGCACTCTGCTTTTACATCCAGCACATTATTTAATGTCCTCTGGGCATTATCAGGGAGGCTCTGGGATTGTGCTGGAGTATTTTTAACCCATGGAATTGGACTCAGGCAGATCTTTACTGTCAGGGTGGCCAGGCCCTGGCTCAGGTTGCCCAGAGCAGCTGTGGCTGCCCCTGGATCCCTGGAAGTGTCCAAGGCCAGGTTGGATGGGGCTTGGAGAAACCTGGGATAGTGGAAGATGTCCCAGCCCATGGCAGGGGTGGGACTGGATGGACTTTAAGGTCCCCTCCAATCCAAACCATCCTGGTTTTCCATGATATGCCCTAAGGTAAAATCAAATAGAACAAACCTTTGTATGAAAGAAATAGAAATCCCCAGGGAAAGGCAGACTTACTTTTATTCTGAGAAGTTTAAGGATAATAGTAGAGGTCAGATGAGCAGTTCCTTTCTTGGACAGTACTTCTGTCCAGTGCACTGGAACAGGGGACACTGACACTGTCTTGAAGTGACAGATTTATTTGCTGTAATTTAATGTCAGCTCCAAAGAGATCGGATTTTTCCCGGCACTTCATATTCTGGCAAGGAGAGTGGGACTGACGAGGTCTGATGCAGAGGCAATGAAAAATGTGAGAGATCTCCATAAAGAGAAGCAGTCAGCTTTAAGGTTCAGCTGGATGAACTGCTCCAAGGATTTATGGTGTGGAAGGCAGAGCTATGGCAGCTTCTGAAATCATTGCAGCAGTCACACAGACAAGGGGAAGGGATCCAGCCTCGGTGAGGGCAAGGCAGCATCCAAACCAGGCTCATCTCTCATGGCTCACTCTGGACATGCCCATGAGTAAAGGTAACTTAGGAGAGTGAGTGCCATCACCTTTAAATCACACCTTGATATCTCATTAATTACAGACTTAGAGTCACAGAAGGGTTTGAGTAGGAAAGGACTTTAACGCCAATCCCATCCCACCCCTGCCATGGGCAGGGACACCTGCCACTATCCCAGGTTGCTCCAAGCTCTGTCCAACCCAGCCTTGGACACTTCCAGGGATCCAGGGGCAGCCACAGCTTCTCTGGGCACCCTGTGCCAGGGTCTCAGCACCCTCACAGGGAACAATTCCTTCCCAATATCCCATCTAATCCTGTTCTCTGGCAGTGGGAAGCCATTCCCCCTTATCCTGGCACTACAAGTCTTGGTAAAAAGTCTCTTCTTCTCTATTGATGGCCCCTTTCATATGTTGAAGGTCCTCTGTAAGGTCTCCCTTGAGCCTTCTCTTCTCCAGGCTGAGCAATTCCAACTCTCCCAGTCTTCCCTCCCAGCAGAGCTGCTCCATCCCTCTGCTCATCCTGGTGCCTCCTCTGGACTCTCTCCAGCAGCTCCAGGTCCTTCCTGTGCTGGGCCCAGGGCTGGGGCAGCTCTGCAGGTGGGGCTGAGGGGCACAATCCCAATCCCTCTCCTGCTGCCCATGCTGGGGGATCAGCCCAGGATCAGTTTTGGATCAGTACAGAAATCCCTTTCCTGGCCTCCAGACCCTGAAAGCTCCATAATACAAGACAATGAAAAACATGGTCTTTCCCTGAATCGCAGGTGAGGTCCTGTCCTTCCAACACCTCCACAGACCTTGCAGGCATCAAAAAGCAAAGGGAACTGCCCCCAGGAGGTTCATGGGGGCGGGGGGACCTGTCACTTGTCCTCCCACCACCCCTGTGGAGCTCCTGGGACACTCGACCCTGCTCGCTTTGGTGAGACACGTCTCAGGACCAGCTTCTCCTTTGGCATTTCATCACATCCCAAGCAGCAATGTGAGGGAAAATGAAGAATATCCCCTATTTTTAGCAGATAAAATGCAAATTTAAAGCATTACCTAATCCAGAGCATTTGTGGGACTGCATTTCATTGGTTGGCTGCAAAACCCTGATGCAGGAAGAAAGATAAAGCCAGTGAGCTCCCCCTTCCCAATTCCAGCCACACAGGTGTATCCATGCATTGAAATGAGGCGGTGAACTGGGCAAAACCAGGTTGGAGTAAATAAAAGTTTTACCAGAATAACTCATTTTATTGATTTGCAGATGTGTTAATAATGATGGGAAGTTATCCTGGAAGTTCTCCTCAAAGTATCCTGAAAGCCCTTCCTATATAGCCACCAATTTATATGAGTGTCCTGGAATGCTTAGGTTTGGCAATCAAAAATGGAAACATGTCCTTGCTCAGGAATTTGGTAATTACCCATGGGACAGAATAATTTAGACAGACCTCCAAGGTCATCAAATCCAATTTTTGCTCAAACCCCGCTTTTTCCAGAGCATGGAGTACCGCATCCATGAATTCCTTGGACACTTCCAAGGATGGGGACTCCAAACCTCCCTGGGCAGCCTCTGCTAATGGAATACATCCCAAACTAACATCCTGCCCAGGGGTTCCCTGCCTGGGGATAAGGGGAAAATCCATGCCAAGGAAAGAAAAAAGCTCCGGGCAACTGTTCTAGTGGAAAGTGTCCCTGTGCACAGCAGGGGGCTGGAATGAGGTGAGCTGTATGGTCCTTCCAACCCCAATGCTGTGATTCTCCTCCCTCCTCCTGCTTTGGGGGGATGCACAGCTGTCCCTGTGGTGTGCTGGCTTTAGGATCCCAAGCAGGGAGCTTCTCCTGCATCCGTGGGAACGCACAGGGGGTTCTGCCATTGGCTGCAGCAGATACAAGTAGGGCAGGGAGGGGCTCTGGGGCCTGAGCACCCCCACCTCCACAGGGAAGGTGTTTTGTACTTGGCAGCCCAAAATCGCTTCCAGTTAAATCCAAAACCCTACTCAGCAGCACCTGCCAGTTCCCCAAAATGTAAATTTTCCAAGGCAGACGATATTGATATGCACTGACATTCCACAGGGGACTGGGGGAGTTGGGAATTTGCCAGAAATAGGCAGCTCTTACTTCTGCTTAAAACTCACTTTTCATCTCACATTCAATTATCAAGCACAGAATGTATTTTTAGTAGCTGGCATTAGGAAAGCGCTGTCACTTTTGTTCCAGCCCGACTTGGAAGTTGTGTTTATGGGAAGACTTGGAAGAGATTGTGCCTGTTCCTGTCCCAAAACCGGGAAAGAGGAGCAAGGAGAGGCTTGGCAGGTGTCTCTAGACCCCCCAAAATAAAAACAGAATCCATGCTGAGGGTGGTTCAGGGAATTGGGGTCTGATGCAGAGCTGGCAGGGAGGCAGAAAATGAGGCAGCAGAGGAAGCTGATGTTGACAGTGACATTTTTAACAGGATATCAATGCTCAGGATTCAGGGAACTCCCTGCCCCTGTTGCAGCAGCTGGAAGATGAAGCCGTTTGGAAGAAATCTGTCAGGAAGACACCCTAATCTAATCCCTCTCTTGGAGGTCCCTATCCTCCTGACACCCAGTGCCACCACCCCTCAGCCCTCCCCTCACCCGGGAGCTCTGACCTGGGACTTTGCCTTGCAAGAGATGGATGCCACAAGGCTGTTGGGGGAAGCAAAGGAAGTTGTTAAAGCCTCTTGTTTCCCTGTCCCTTTCACAATGCACCTTTTATTCCATTGGAAATATGAACCAGCCCCGTTAATGCTCAGGATTAGACTGGAAAGAAAGAAAACAAAAGGAAGCAGTTGCCTGGGTTAGGAGCATTTGTTGTAGCGAGTTCCTGCTTCTTGCCAGGTGTTTTGTTGAGTTCAAGTAAAACATCAAAGTCCATTATCTTCCCTGCCTTGCCCTCAGCTCCTCCAGCCAGCACACAGCACAAAATTAATTTGGTTTATTCCAGCACACGCAATAGCCGCCTATCTTCCCGACTCCCTGGCTGGAAGGAAACAAATTTCCTCCTTAAGCACTTTCCACTTGACCTGCTCTTTTCTCCACGGAGAAAATTGAGGTCAGGGAGCTGCTGTTGTGCAGTGGCTGGTGTTCTCCTGATGCTCCGTGGCCAGCACGGGCCCAGGGTCCCTGCCCTGCTGCCAGTGGTGGCTCCAGATCTCCCAGCTGGGGCTCCTGTCTGCTCCCTGCTCCCACGAGACCCTGGCAAATTAAGGAAGGCAACAGCTTCATTTCCCACTTGGTCCAATTATTTTTTAAGCCTCTCCTGTGCTGCTGGAGAGGTTATATCTGGTGATGCCTGGCAATAAAAACAGAGCTGTGGTGTGGGCAGAGCTGCCAGGAGGTGTTGGGAGCAGTGACTGCAGCTATCCCATTAACAGGCAGATGTTTGTGGGCTGCACTGAGCTGGAAATGCAACAGGACAGGGATTTGTCTCCACATTTCTTTCCTTCCCTTTTTATTTCTGCTTAGGAAAGTGTGCACAGACTCCTGAGTCTCCCCATGCCCTCCTTGCCTGAAACTGAATGTGCCTGGAGCCACGAGGAGGGGATGGGTGGCCACTTCCAGCCCAAGGGACAAGCCCTCAGCTGGTACTGACTCCCATCCCAGGGCTGTTCTCCAGCTGTTTGCCATGTGCTGGGTGAGCATGAGAAGCAGAGCAGAACCTCTGAGCCTGTCCCCAGTGTCACTACATGGGTTCTTGTTGGAGCCCAGGACACTCCTCTGACTGTCCTGGATGATCTCAGACCCGGGCAGGGGGCTGAGACACCTTGGCACGGAGTTAAAAACACCTGTGCCTTCAATTTTAGCCCTTGGGAGAAATTACCATCTCTGTGTGAGGGTTTATGGGCCACAAGAGTTTGAGTAGAGTGATAGTTAAATTGTCACAGGGTGAAAAGTAGAATTTTGGGGGTTTTAGAATGGGGGGTTCAAGAGGCAAGATGGAGGAACCTGGGTGTGTCCTGTCCTTCTTCTTGTTCTTCTTGTCCTTCATCTTCTGCTGTGATGGTGGCACTTTCTAATTGGTTTAGAGTAGCGACTGTCTAACATAGGTGATAGGTATTGGAAAATTATTGTAAATAAAGTACACATAATTTTTACTATAAAAAGTAAACACCACCCTGAGGGCGGGGGATTGTGCCTTGAGCCGACTTGCTGAGAGGATCTCTGCTAGTCAGGGAGAGAATGGAATAGATAAGAGAAAATAAACAACCTTGGAAAGCTGAATCGATGACTCTCGACTCCTTCTTCGATCACAGGGCTGGGAGAAAAGGACTTTCTAAATCTTGGGAGACATCAAAACCATGAAAAAACCCAAGAGGCTCTGACACAGGGACATGGGACGTGGCTGTGCCAGCCCCGGATGCCTGGGCTCTCCCAGCACTGCCACAGGAATTCCCAGTGCCACTGACACAACCCACCATCCTCACCTGCATCCCAGTGCTGCCCAGCAGGGCCAGGAGGGCAGGGAAAGGAGGTCAGCTGTGCTCTGACAGGCAGCTCTGTGCAGCTCATCACACCCTGACTGACAGCAGCTCCCACAGCTCCAGGCCCTGCCTGCTCCATCAGGGAGCACAGTGTCCCCTCCAGCTCCTGCAGTCCTGCCCAAGTGTCGGAGTCAGAAATTCTGAGAAATATTTCTTTGCATGTTTAAGGGATGAAAAACCTCTGACAAACACTGTTTTTAACCTTTGTTCATGGAAAGGGCTTTGTAGGCTCTGGGATGAAGCAAGAACTTTCAAGAATGTGTATTAGGTAGTAGCATAATATGCAGTTTATCACAGGGTGAGAATTTTAGATTTTTGGGGTTTCTAGAATGATAAGCAGAAGAAGACAAGATGAAAGTTTCACGTGGCTTTTAGACTTCTTCCTTCTTCATCTGCTTCTTCCTCATTTTCTGCTGTGAAGGTGGCACTTCTGGTTGGATTAGAGTAGAGACTGACTTTCTAACACGGATAATAGGTATTGGTAAGTTTTTATAAATACTGTTTACCTGGGTTTTAGTATAAAAGAAACACCACCCTAAGGAGAGGGATTGTGCCTGAAACTGACCTGCTGCACAGACCTCTGCAGGTCAGGAAAAGAATGTAAGAGATAAGAAAGAATAAACAAACTTGAAAAAACAGAAGAGATGGCTCATGACCTTTTCTTCAATCTCTGGCTGGGGAAAAAGTATTTTGCATTCTCGGGTTTCTCGGGAATCCCCGAAAAACAGCCAAAACCATTTTTTTAATAAAACCCGAGACCTGAGGACTGGTTTTGGAGGATGGTGCAGGAATTTCTCCCTGCCAGAGCAATCCTTTTCTTACTGCTCCCAGCTCAGGGTGCTGGTGAGAGGGAAGTGGAGGTCCAGCTCCAATGAGGATGCAGGGGCTGGAGAGACCCACACTGTGTGAGTGCCCTGCTTGCAGTTATTCCATTCCTGCACCCAGAAGGGATGAGGAAAAATCCACAGATGTGGAGGCACTCTTTGGGTCTCCACTCTCGGAGGGGGAGAGTTTGGCCTTGGCAAGGAAAGGGTCCCAGTCCTGCATTTTCTTTACCCTCCTCCAGCGGATTCATCAGGTTTGTTCAATGTCCCACAGGCTCTGTGAAGGGGCAACAGGGCCACTGTGGGGGTCCACAGTCCACCAGGATGGGCCTGACAGGCAGAGCCAGGAGTTTCTTCAGTAACTGTTGCTTCAGGAGCCTGTTAATGTGGATATGCAAATTCCTGGAGCACAGCAGCGCTGATGCATCGGTGCCAGCTGTGCACCTCTAATGACTGTGGAGCTGCCAGCTCAGCAGTCCCATTACTCCTTGATTACCATTTATTTACTTCAGCGAGGGGTCTGGAGGACCAAAACAAGGCCAAAGTCCTAGGCAAAATCCCTGCCGGGCAGGTCCATCCCAAGAGATCTCCCGAGAGCTGCAGAATTGTGTGGGATTAATGGGGTGCCCCGGCAAGGAGCTGGACTCCATGGTCCTCCGTGATCCTCGTGGGTCCCTTCCAGCTCTGGGTATTCTATAATTCTATAATTCCCTTTGGAAACAAGAAAGATCCACCCCTTCCAAACTGATGCACAGAAGGGGGGAAAACTGGATTATCATAATTTCAGCATAAGAGAAAAATATGGATAACCAAGGATGCATCAAGCTGAAGGCAGCAGACTTCCTGCCCAGTCCTTGGGTGATACTGCTGCCTTTTACCTGTTCTCAAATACACTTGTATTTCTGAGGTATCAGGTAAGCACAATTTTCCATAATTCCCACATTTGATTATTGATTTCCAGGGAAAACTTCCAGTACCCGGAGCAAGATACAGTGAATAATTCCCAAGAAATTATTTTCGTGACAACTCCAGCCTTTTCTCTCTGCTCCTGGGACACAGAGGAACTAATGGTGGTTTCTTTGTGCTGGGAATGATTCCACACCTCGGCCGGCGATTTTGAGCGTTTGTTTTTCCGCCGGTGTGAGCTGCTTTTGAGGAGAGATCTCCCGTCAGCGCTGGATATTTGCATCCAGATGACGGTGGGTTGTTCTCACTGCCTTCCTTTCTCTCCTGTCACGGCAAAACAAACCCACCTAGAAGCGACAGCCAGGGAAGCTGCCAAATAGTTCCTGTCTGAGCTCTAAAGGATTTGCTGAGGCCACCGCACTCAAAGCCCCCACAGTCGCACAAAGGCCGTGCTGCCAAAGGCTAATAAAGATGCCTAAGTGGTGAGGGTATTATAATTACCTATCAGCTCGTTTGCAAAAGCACCAGCAGTTAAAAGGCAGCAAATGAAACGATCCCGGCCTTCCTCGGCTTCCCACATAATGAACAAACACATTGCCCATGGCAAGCTCACAGGAACAGATCTTTCATTACGATAAAAGAGTCTTAACCTTGACCAGCCGCTCAGCTCTGCCTTCATGGCAGTTGTTCCACAACTCAAATAGTTTGTTTTCCAGCCCTTTGATTCCCACAAAATGCTACAAAATCAAGCATTTCTTATTCAGTAGATGCACACGAGGTTGTTTTTTTTTTTTTTTCAAAATTTCCTCAGATCTTCCTTGAGCAGTTTAGAGCAGAAAGTGTCTGGCATAAATTCCTGATTGCATTATTAATGTGGAAAAGGGAACATCTGAAGTTAATCTATTCCACTAATGGGTGCTATATAATACATTAAGTCAGGTTAAGCGTGTGATATAATAAAGATCTGCCGGGTGAGATATTCTGAGATTACTGATTTAAGCATAATGGTTATTTTGGTCAATGGTTATAGATTTTTAATAGAATTCCCATCTGAGTGCTGGCTGAAAGGGGAGGAAATCTCGGTCTGGACCACAATGGAACAACCCTTTGTAACAGTGCTGGGGTAGTTTTGGGGCATCATGATATGGGAACGATCCAAAGCATTTAAAGGAGGGATACAAGGATGGAGGAGGGTCTGGAGGGGCCACAACAAGGAGCAACTGAGGACAGTTGTTCTGCTCAGCTGGAGGAGACTGAGTGCAGAACTCATCCCAACCCAGAAATTCCTTCCCAAGGGCTGCTCCAAGCTCTGCTCTCCAGCAGCGTTTGGACAAGGCTCTCAGGGATGCACAGGGTGGGATTGTTGGGGTGTCTGTGCAGGGCCAAGGGCTGGACTGATGATCCCTGTGGGTCCCTTCCAGCTCAGAATATTCTATGAATATTAACACTTTTTGTACTCCTCAGAACAAGTTCCCTGGCTGTTTCTAAAATCCAATCAAAATGTAGAATTCAAGCATCTGATCAAAGCGATAGGAATTTCTTGTTGCTCATATCACTCAATTCAAATATCAGCTTAGAAGGTAAGTCTATGGGCAGGTCTTTAATTCACAAGAAAAAGGAATGTACAAGGAAAACGACTATACAAAGAAATGTAGCAGCTGTGCTCTAAGATATTTTTTCCCCTTTTCTGTCTAGATCAACAAAACTGAACATATTTCACCCTGGAGAAAGGGCCTCCTCCTGGATTCCAAAGGGATGAATAAGCAGATCCATTTCAAGGACTCCACAGGCAGCAGGATTGCCCTGAACACTGTGTTGTTCACAGCTCCCATTTTTCCTGCCACAAAAGCACAAGGTATCAGCTCACTTCAAACCAAAGGAAAAAAATTAATGGGATGCTTGGAGAAAACTTTTCTCCAGTGCTATATTCCTTGGGGATTTCCTAGGGAAAAAATCAAACCCATTTTATGGCAGGGTGAAATCCCCTTGGGCATCCTGAACAGTGCAGGGAACGTTGGGTTTATTCTGTGCCAGATTTCCCCATGTGAATCCTGATCCTCCCCTCTGCCCTCAGCAGAGCTGCAGAGCCAGGCAGAGGAGGGGCGGATGTGCACAAAACCAGGGATGCTCAGGTTCAGCTTTCAGCCATTCCTGCCAAATGCAAAGCTGCCCATCCTCTCCCAGGCAGGAATGCTGTTGGGGAGGAGCCGGGAGATGCTGAGGTTTCAGCGCTGCCCTCTGCAGCCTTCCCTGGCAGAATGTGACAGGGCTTCTCTGAGGGGAACAGAGGGACACAGCCAGACAGGGAATCGCTGGGAAAAGGCCCCAAGGCCTGGGGCTGAGTGTAGGAATCCTTGATAACAGAGGGAATCTCTGTCCGGATTGCCACACACCTGCCACTAGCCCAGGTTGCTCCAAGCCCTGTCCAGCCTGGCCTTGGACACTTCCAGGGATCCAGGGGCAGCCACAGCTGCACTGTGGGCCAGGGCCTCACCACCCTCACAGAGAAAAATTCCTTCCCAATATCCCATCTAACCCTGCCTTCTGACAGTGGGAAGCCATTCCCCCTTATCCTAGCACTCCAGACCTTTATCCAAATTCTCTCTCTCTTGAGCTGTCTGTTAACCCTTTCAGGCACTGCAAGGCCGCACTGAGGTCACCCCAAAGCTTCTCTTCTCCAGACTGAACAATCCCAGCTCTCCCAGCCTTTCCTCCCAGCAGAGCTGCTCCATCCCTCTGCTCATCCTGGTGCCTCCTCTGGACTCTTTCCAGCAGCTCCAGGTCCTTCCTGTGCTGAGCCCAGGGCTGGGGCAGCTCTGCAGGTGGGGTCTCACCTGAGCAGGGCTGAGGGGCACAATCCCAATCCCTCTCCTGCTGCCCTTGCTGGGGGATCAGCCCAGGGCACATTTCCTTGTTTAAGGATAATATATTCAGAAATAATATAAAGAAGTGATTTGTATACAAATTGCCACCTTTTACTGGGCTGCCTGTAAAGCCTGTGAAAGAAGTCATAAACTGTATCCAAATCAGCAGGAATTATTTAAGGCACCGAGGGCAGAACTTTCTGAATATACACATCTCCCTGGGAATCAGGCATCTGTAATAATCAGTGATGGGGAATCTGCACTTCCAGATGCATCCAGTCCCTTCCTGAGTTAGGTGAGATAGAGCCAGCCTTGCAGCCAAATCCATGGCTGAGGAGCTGTGAAAGGGCACCTCAGATGTATTTTTATTCATGGACAGAGGTCCTAAACCACCCATGGCAGCTCTGGCTCTGTTTGTGCCGCTGAGTGGGATTCCCAAAATCAGTTGTTCAGCTTTATATGTTGTATTGTCTCTGTGTATCTTTGTGTCAGTGCCTAAAGGGGCTCCTGCAGAGCTGGAGACTTCTGACAAGGACATGGAGTGACAGGGCAAGAGGTGATGGCTCTGAACTGAGAGGGGATGTTAGGATTAGAGGTTAGGAAGGAATTCCTTCTTGTGAGGGCGTGAGGCCCTGGCACAGACTGCCCAGAGAAGCTGTGGCTGCCCCTGGATTCCTGGAAGTGTCCAAGGCCAAGCTGGACTGAGCTTGGAGCAACCTGGGATGGTGGAAAATATCCCTGCCCATGGCAGGGGATGGAACGAGATGAGTTTTAAGGTTCCTTCCAGCCCAAACCATTCTGGAATTCTCTGATTCAGTCTCAGTGCCGAGCTATCAAACCTTCTGCTCTGTTTTGGGGTTGTAGTGCCAGAGAGCCACTGCTCCAAGAATTCCTGCAGGCCCACATTAGGAGGCTCTCACCTCTTTTGGGGGAAAGAGGAAAGGGGAAAGACCCATCTTGGCAGAGATCCACAGCCATGAGACAACTTCAGAGCTACCAGGTGTTGTTTCAAGCTGGTGACAAGTCTCAGTGCTGTCTGCTCAGCCATGAGTAGCTCCAACCAAAAGCTTGCCTGGCTTCCCAACAGTGTCTGCAGATCCCTGCTCAGAGCTGCTGTCCTTGTCCATCAGATGTCCCTCCCAGGAGATGGTGGAACACAGAGTCAGGAGCCTGGATGTGGAACACTGAGCCCGGGCTGGGTCCAACACCATGCTCTCTACACAAGTTTAGTCCATTTAAAAGCCCTCCTGGATACCAGTACCACTGACCTTCTGCCTGCAACTAAAATCTTATTTCTCAGGGATCTTTGCAACAGCTGAGCCCATTCTCCAACGGGCTGGGCTTAGTGAAGCTCGCACTGGGAAACCTCTCCAAGCCTGTGCCCAGACTCCCAGTGTGTTGTTCACCGGGATAATCACTGGCACAATTTCACAAAGTGAGTAAGAAGAGCACTTTCCATGGCAGGATCATGTGGGATATTATCTGCTCCACTGATGTCACTTACTGGAGAGGGCTTGAGCTGGATCAGCTGCAGTTTTCATTCTGGATTTGCAACTTGCAAAGTAAACTGGACCTGGTATGGTGTCGGATTTAGAACCGGCGGAGAAAACCTTCCCCAGGCGCCCAAAACCAGGAAGAGCAAAAGGAAAAGAAATCCGGATCAAAAAGATGAAAGGAAATCAGCGATCCACATCCAGCTCTTTGGCCAACCCCCGTGTCCCGGGAAGCGATCCCGGGGGGATTGGCGGCTCTCTGCTCGGTGCCGTCTGAAGGATGCGCTGTCCTGGAGCCGGTGCTGACATTCCAGGATTGCAGAGCTCTCCTGCCCGGACCAGCTCATCTGTCACCCGAGACGTGTTTACGAGGCGCTGACAGCCCGCTCTGGGAGGTGATTGATACTGATTGGAATTGTTATGCAAATACACTTTGCCACTCTCTTCCCTACCGATTCTCCCCGGTTGTGATAGCGGCCCTTTCCTCCAGGGATTTTTCCTCCTTTTTTTTTTTTTTTTTTTTTTTTTTTTTAAGTAAGTTCAGGTGAGCTGGACTCTGTGGCCTCAAACATCCTCAAATAGAGCAAATAATGCAACAAACCCTGAGGATAGATCTTTATCAGTGCCAGGCAACAGAAATGTCTCTTTTACTTTCTGTGTTCTCACCTCACACATTCCTTTGCAAGGATCTGTCACCCTCTGTTGACAGAGACAATTTTCAAAGGCATCAGAGCAACTTAAAGGCTCCAAGTGCCACCTTTAAAGTCAAATCTGGGTTTTCCACAAACATGGGTTTGTTACAAAGTGCAACACCACCAACAAAGTGTTGATTGAAGTCCAAACGATTCCCTAAGGATGCATCCTTAGGCTGAGCTGGGAGAAGGGCACTGTAAAGGAGAAACTGGGAACAGCTCATGCCTAGAGATTAGGGAGCTGTGGGGTCCGGACTGTCCTTGTAACTCATGGGAAAACACCTGAGTAACACCAAAATGTTATAATCTGCTGTCCTCGACAGCCACCTGACTGCACAATGACATTAAAAATAATTTTTAAAATTTGGGAGGTATTCCTTATCTACTTTGCCATTTCTACCTGCCCATAGCTGCTTTGGAGCCAAGAAAAGATCTCTGGTCTGCAATGAAGAACTTTGCTTATATACAGGAGGAACCTTTTCATTTAAGCCCAGCTTTTGAGTTGAATGGAAACCAAAACATTACAGATTAGTTTTGATTGATCAGCACTGAGAATCAGAGAATCCCAGAATGGTTTGGGTTTGAAAGGTCCTTAAAGCCCATCCAGTGCCACCCCCTGCCATGGACAGGGACACCTTCCACCATCCCAGGCTGCTCCAAGCCCCATCCAACCTGGCCTTGGACATTTCCAGGAATCCAGGGGCAGCCACAGCTTCTCTGGGCAACCTGTGCCAGGGCCTGACCACCATCACAGCCAGGAATTCCTTCCCACTATCCCACCTAACCCTGGCCTGTGCCAGGGCCTCCCCACCCTCACAGGGAAGGACTCCATTTCCCTACAGCCAAGGAGAAACTGAAGCAAGCCCTGGAGCAGTTGGACTCCTGGGGGTAGCTCCAGCTGGTGACACCCAAACGTGTCGGTCCCTGGAAGATCCCAGAGCAATTTCTGACAGCTGTGGAAGGCACTCCTTGGAAGATGATTGTTTTTAAACATCCTTATTCTTTGGTGACACCACTGGAAGCAGGTAGGCTTTGGCTCAAAGGTGTGTGGAGACCACAGGCCATGAACATGGAAGCATCTCGCTGTTCATAACTCTCCTCACTCAGTCTGAAACCCCAGAGTGCCAATTCCCTGTCACAACAGACTTCAGGCTTCAGGCAGTGTGGCTGGAAATCTGGGAAAGTCCCTGGGTGTGCTGATCCACTGGAACATGCTGTGCAGGGAGGTATGGAGTCCCCAACCCTGGAGGTGTCCAAGGAACACCTGGGTGTGACACTCAGAGCTCTGGGCTGGTGACAAGGTGGGGATCAGACACTGTCTGGACTTGGTGATCTTGGAGGGCTTTTCCAACCTCAGTGATCCCAGGATTCTGTGATGTCTCCTACATTCCCTGCTGTCTGAAGTGCCCTCTTCAGCCCCCAGTGACCTTCACTGAGCCACAAAAACACAGTCATGCCTTGAGCTGTCTGCAAACTCAACAGCAAAAAATATTGCAGGTGCCTGAGAAGGGCATCCACAAGAGCCAGCAGGACCCACTGGATCAGTCCTGTGCCTCCAATTCCCATTGATCTGCTCCTGCCTCCCCTCTTTAATCAGGCACCTTGTAAGGGTGGGAAGGGACATTTACAGCCACACTCCTTCTCCTCCCAAACAATCAATGGTTATTAAGTGCATCTTTGGGTCGGGGAGGCGAGGAGAGAGACAGCAAGAATTCACATTGCTCATCAACCCGGAGAGACTTCATTTTCTATTAGAGCTGATAAACAAGCTGGGAAAATAAATCAGTAACCTGCTGCTACCTGACAGGCATCACCAAGGAGCGCCTCAGAATGTGATACAGCAGGGCTGGGTTCCCAGATCTGCTGGGGTGAGGCAGGAGCACCAACAGCTTCCCAAAGGGCTTTTCATTTTGTAGAATAAAGCACTGATCTGCTATGGAAGCATCCAGAAAAGGCATCCCAAGCTCTGCCAAACACCAAGGAGGAGTCAAAAATGCCTTTTAGGGAGTGTCCCAGCATGGATCAGCTGGGGAGAGTTCGAGGAGAGTTGAGAGGAGAGTTTGAGGAGAGGAGAGTTCGAGGAGAGGAGAGGAGAGTTCGAGGAGAGGAGAGGAGAGTTCGAGGAGAGGAGAGTTCGAGGAGAGGAGAGTTCGAGGAGAGGAGAGTTCGAGGAGAGTTCGAGGAGAGTTCGAGGAGAGGAGAGTTCAAGGAGAGGAGAGGAGAGTTCAAGGAGAGTTCAAGGAGAGTTCAAGGAGAGGAGAGGAGAGAAGAGGAGAGGAGAGGAGAGGAGAGGAGAGGGGTTGCGAAGGAGAGGAATTCGGGAGAGTAGAGGAGAGAAGGAGCGGAAGAGAGAGGGAGAGGAAAAAAGAAGTAGATTAGAGGATGG